>JAGGAT010000773.1:0-18012 GCA_017657195.1 Termitomyces sp. T70a | reverse complement strand
TTTACCTTTTAATATACTTTGGATTTCCCTCTGCCAGTTGTGTGATTAGCCACAACCTCCGGAGGTCGCCCTTACAGATAATGGCCTCCCATTCCCCCTTGACTTCCTTATTACCTGACTTTATGAGTCAACTCCTATTGTTCTGGGACTACTCTGGCTACATGATGCTAATCCTGACATTGACTGGAAGACTCTCACCATGACAATCCCCTGGCCCAGAGCCCGTCTTGCAGCTACAATCCACTTCTGAAATGTCAATTTCAATGACACACCTGCCTAGCAGTGCCCCAGGTAGGTCTTAGAGGGGGAAAGAAGCAACCCCCACCCCTTACAACAGCGGAGCAACCCCCACCCCCTACAACAGCAATCCTGGGCTCCACTCAGAGCACTCCAAGGTTTCCCCCTAACATCCCCTGAAACAGGTACAAGGGCCCAAACTACCTGACACAGAAGCACAGGACCTCCCATCCTGCCCCAGAGGTTGACACCAGATCTTGGAATGCCTTTCTTGAACCTGGGATGCTTGACATCAAAATTATTGGTGCTGCCTCCTTTGCCTGAATCATCAAAGAAGGAACTCCTGCATTGAAGAAGAAACCCCTGCCTTCCAGCTCCACATCTCATCTACTCTCCTAGAGGAACACTTATGGACAAACAATGTCCCCCTGGAGAAGAAGTCTGAGGAACAGATTTTGCAAGAAGTAGTTCCTTTGGAGTACCATGAATTTGCTGACATATTCTCTGAAAGAAGTGCCAAGGAACTTCCCCCACACTATGCCTATGACCACCAGATTGATTTCAAGGACAGCGCAACCCCCCTTTTGGCAAAATCTACAACATGTCCAAAGTTGAACTCCATGCCCTCAAGGATTACCTTGATGAAATGCTTGGCAAAGGCTTCATCTGAGCCTTGATCTCTGCTGCTGGTGTCCCAGTGCTATTTGCCAAGAAGAAGGACAGCTTCCTACAGCTCTGTGTTGACTACCATGGACTCAACAAGGTCACCAAGAAAAACTGCTACCCTTTCCCACTCATTGGAGACCTGGTCAATTGACTCCAGAGTGCCAAACTGTACATGAAGATTGACCTCCACTCTGATTACAACAACATGCACATAGCCTTGGGACATGGATGGCAAACTGCCTTCCACACATGGTAAGGTCTGTTCAAGTATCTCATAATGCCTTTCAGAATGACTAACTCTCCAGCCACATTTCAATATTTCATGAACAACATCTTCCATGACATGAGCAATGTCTTTGTCATAGTCTACCTTGATGACATACTTATCTTGGCCCCAACCCTGGAACATCAAGGAAGTACAATCTTTCCTGGGTTTCACTAACTTCTACCAGAGATTCATAGACAACTACTCCAGCATCACAAAACCACTCAACCAGCTCATGTGCAAGGACACCACCTGGAATTGGGATAGTAAGTGCCAGAGCATCTTTGACCTGCTAAAAAGGCCTTCACCACTGCTCTGGTCCTCCAGCACTATGACCCCACACTGTCAGGTTCCGCTGACTATGGGGGCTTTCAACTGCAAGCGGGTCCTTACTAGGTGGACTCGATGTCTGAAGGTACAGCTCCAGACAGAGGACAGGGTCTCCGGAGGAAGTCCGGGACAGGGTGGGGTGCTCCAGGGACACACGGAGTACCAGGAGGTGAGCAGAGTTCCAGGCAAAGTCCAGGAATGAGGGAAGTGAAGGGGGGAAGCATGCGGGAGCAAAGAGAGAAGAACCGGGAGACTGAGATGAAGTCTGGGAGACTGAGATGAAGTCCAGGAGACTGAGATGAAGTCCGGGAGACTGAGATGAAGTCCGGGAGACTGAGATGAAGTCCAGGAGACTGAGATGAAGTCCGGGAGACTGAGGCAAAGAGAGAGAGAGAGAGAGAGAGAGAGACTTAGAGAGGCTAGGAGACTTAGTGAAGAAAAAGAAGTGGATTGGCAGACAATTAGACAGACAGGCTTGTACGAGGCAGTAGTATGACAAAGTAAGGGCAAAGGTAATATCAAGACTACTCTAGCGGAGTGCTACCTACAGATTTAAATAGTGAGGTCCAGGACCAGCTCAGGGAGGTTTTAGTCCTGGGGGTGGCAATCAGGGTTGGTGCGTGGGGCTGTGTACCTGAGGTACTGAATGGTGTCAGAGGTGATTGTGTGGGGTGTTCAGGGGTGGTCACATGAGAAGCCAAATAATTGGTGAGTGGTCGGGTTGATAGGCTGGATAGGGGGGTTGATCAGGGGATTTTGGGGTGAGGCAGGTGCCAGGGTTGATGGGGGGTTGATAGGAGTTATGCCGGGGTGCTGGGGCTAATGGGAGGTGTGCTGGGGTGCCAGGGCTGATGGAGAGTGTGTCCCTTGAGTTGTTGGTGAGGGTCCTGTTGTCCCGGGGCGGTTGGGATGATCTGGTGAGTGTCTGGGGCTTAGGACTAGTGCAGATTGTGACACGCACTCCTGATCATCCTTGAATGCAATGCCTCTGACTATGCCATTGCTGGGATTTTCTCACAACTGGAACCTGGCAGCAAGGAGCCCTGGCCCATCACCTTCTATACCTGGTCTATGTTTGATGCAGAGCTCAACTACGATATTTACAACAAGGAGCTCCTTGCTATTGTTGAAGCCTTCAAACAGTGGTGGGCTTACCTCAAAGGTGCCCAACACTGCATTCAAGTCTACTCAGACCACAACAACCTCCAGTACTTTACCATAACCAAGCAGCTCAGTTGCCAACAAGCCCAATAGTCTGAGGTCCTCTCTGAGTATGACTTCACAATCCAGTACTGCTCCAGAAGGCTTGGTGCCCTCACCCAATGCCCCAACATCTACCCAAAGAAGTCATTTAAAGCAGAACAGAACACATTCAATCACTGTGTGGTAATCCCCCCCAGAACATTTGAATGCCATACTGATCATGAATAAGAAAAAAATCCTAAACCAGATCCGCTGCACCCCCCAAGACCCATACTTTGACAACAACAACTCTAACCAGAACTCCAACCCCTCCTTCACCCTCTCCTCCAACAACTGACTCCTCCTCTACCATGGTTGCATCTATGTCCTTGACCATGCCTGGCTCTGACTGGACATCCCCTACCAGCATCATGACCATAAGCTCTGGAGACATCTGGGAATACGTAAGACCCTACAACTCATCTCCTGGACTTACTTTTGGCCAGGCATCAAGAGGGATGTGACCCAATATATACACACATGCAAGCCCTGCCTCTAGGCCAAGATTTCCTAGCACCAGCCTTATGGACTACTGAAACCCCTCCCCTAGGACAACAGCCCTGGTCCTCCATCTCTATGGACCACATCGTGGAACTTCCAGAGTCAAATGGATTCAATGCTATCTTTGTTGTCATCTGCAGGCTAACTAAACAGGGCATCTTCATGCCCTGTCACACCATGGACACTGCCCTGGAGTTTGCCTGACTTTTCCTCAAACATGTCTTTGCCAAACATGGGCTCCCAGACAATATAGTTTCTGACTGGGGCCTCTGGTTTGTCTCCAAGTTCTAACATCACTGTGTAAGGTGCTCAATGTAAAAGCTAACCTCTCCACTGCCTACCACCTGGAGACTGACAGACAGACTGAGTGAGTCAACCAAACCCTCAAACAGTACCTCCAGCTCTACATGAACTACCTTCAGGATGACTGGCGCACCAAACTCCCACTGGCCAAATTCACTTACAACAATACTCTGCACTTTGCCACTGGCATCTCACTCTTCTTTGCCAACAAGAGATACCACCCCCAGCTCACCATTTCAATCCAGGATATCCATTCCCATGCTGCTCACAAAGTCATCCAAGATCTCCAGTCCCTTCAGGAGTTCCTCCATGAAGAAATCAACGTTTCCAACCAGAACTATGCCAAGCATGCCAATGCCAAGGGAGAAGACACCCCCGATTGGAACCCTGGGACAAAGGTATAGTTAGATCAATGGCACCTATGCTCTTCAAAACTCGGCTATAAGCATCTCAGACACTTCAAGATCCTCTAAAAGGTCTCATCCCACACCTACAAGCTCAAGCTTCCCCCAAGCCTCAAGGGACTCCACCCAGTTTTCCATGTCTGACTCCTCAAACAGCAACATCTGGAAGGTCAAAGATGAGTATCACTACAAAGTTGATGAGATCCTCAACTCCCAGGACATCTGAGGATGCCTCCACTACCTAGTATGATGGAAAGAATACAGCCCCAAGAACAACACCTGGAAACCCCTCAAAAACCTCTCTGGAGCCCCTGACAAGCTCTAAGACTTCTAACAACAATGCCCTGAGCCCCACAACAATGGGCTCTGATCTCACAGACAGCAGTAGTGGGCATAACTCTGCCTCTGATCTCACTAGAAATTCAACTCTCATGAGTAACTCCCCAAAACCTTTTCCTTACTTCATCCTTTGTTACATTCACCTACTAATTATCCCTTACTCTGTGTAGTTGCCATTAACCCCATAATCTCCAACTTGGAGAAAACCTGCAGTTGCCTCAGCCCCAAATGAGATTATCCTCATGTCATGGCACCATTCACTCATTCACTCCAAGTCAGAAACAGAGAAAAAGAAAGCCAATTCGTTATTTACATCTACAAGTACATAATACTACAGATATAGCCCCTGATACAAGACCTGGATGAAAAGTTTGGCAAGAAAACGGTTTCTAGAGCTCCCTTCAAGGCTCCAACTCACTCCTGCCCCCCAAACCCCTTGACTCCTCAGCTCCCCTTGTCTCACCCAGTCTGCCACCACCTTGGAGACTTCTGGTACATACAATGTGGTGATCATTGTTAGCTCCTGCTTGAAGGTTGGAACAGGCTCCCCCTTGCAAGGACCCTCTTGAACCAGGTCCCTGGTTCCAAGATGTTCCTCCAGCAATGTGCCCCAACTAACCACCCCAGCTGACTCATTCCCTGTGTGACCTCTGGTAGAAGTGGGGACTGGAGCCCATCCTACAAAAAGAACAAGGCCAATGATGCACCATCCAGAACCTGGCAGTGCTCCCAGGCCCACCCTACCTGCTGTCAGTCACGGCCAGCAAAATTACTCACAACCCACTTAAAGAGGTCAGCCATGCCACCACTAGGTCATGGGGGAGCCCTTGCCATGCCTGCATATTGTATCCATAGGATCATCAATCCTACATTGTATACTACAACATATAAGTAGATTCCTCTGCCCTGGTATGGTTTCATAGGCAGGATGCTATATTTTGCCCCTCTGTTTATTCTTAATATTTACCAAATGATGCCTCCTGGCATCATGTGTATCTAGTGCAGCATCATGCATTATGAGACCCAGAACAGTCTCATGAGAGGAGTATGTAACAGCTACACTTGGCCTGTCATGGTATTTTAATTATCTTATTATTATTATGCCTATTTAGTGTGAGGTTATGCTTATATAACCTCAATAGTCTTTTTTTTGCATTACCATAGCCAGACCCAATAGACAGTTTCTGACCTATGGTATCATGCATGAGAGGCTCCATAACCATGCATTACACTGGATTTATTGTTCTGGAAAAATCTCAAGTCAAGGCATATCCACCCCTCAAAGTCTCTGATAGCTTTGCCCATGTTCTTCATCAAGAAGAAGGATGGCTCTCTCCAGTTAGTTCAGGACTACTGTGCTCGATGCAATAACCATCAAGAATTGCTACCTGCTCCCTCTCATCTCCAAGCTCATCAACAACTTCTGGGGTGCATACAATTTCACCAAGTTGGATGTCCAGTGGGGCTATAACAATGTGCACATCCAGGAGGGAAATAAGTGGAAGGCAGCATTCTGGACCAACTGTAGGCTGTTTGAACTACTGGTAATGTTTTTCAGCCTCACCACCTTCCAGATAATGATAAACAATGTCTTTTGGGATCTAATTGCAGATGGCATGATGTGCATGTACTTTAATAACATCCTCATATACATGAAGGCATTAGAGGAGCATCACTGCATTGGTCCATCTTTGCCAGCACCAGATCTACCTCAAACAAGAGAAGTGCAATTTTGAACAGACCCAGATCAAGTACCTCAGGCTAGTCATCTCCCATGGAATGGCAGAGATGGACCCGGCAAAGGTGGCTGAAGCCTTGGATTAAGAAGAAAGTGCAGGCCTTCTTGGGGTTCACCAACTTCTACCAGCAGTTCATCTAGGACTTCTCTCACAACGCATACCCACTGTTTGATCTCATCAGGAAGGATGTCCCTGACAATGGAGCAACAAGAGCAACAGGCCTTTGACCCCCTAAAATCTGCTGTCACTTTCAAGCCTGTCCTCATCTTCTCTAATGACAATCATCCTTTCCACATTGAGGGTGACAACTTTGACTTTGCAACTAATGCAGTCCTGTCCCAGCAGTACCTGAAAGATGGTAAGTAGCACCTCATTACCTTCTACTCCAAGATGCTGTGAAATGGAACTACAAGAACTACAGGATCCACAACAAGGAGATGCTAGCAATCATCTGGTCTTTAGAGGAGTGGCACCACTTCCTGAAAGGTGCCTAGCACAAGTTTGAAGTCTGGATGGACCACAAGAACCTGGAGTACTTCTGAATGGCCAAGAAGCTCAACCATTGCTGACTTTGACTTTTTCCTGCACCACAAGCCTGGAAGGAGCATGGGAAAGCTGGATGCTCTGAAGCAAGAGACAATGAGAACATTGTCCTCCCATGCCCAGAGCTTTTTGCTCAGCTATTGCCATCATTACCTTGAGCTCATCTACCTCAACAAATAGAAGCTCATCCTGTGCTTTACTTCTCAAGACAAACCCAAGGTGAATGGCTTGCTTAACAGTACAGGTAAAAAGAGAAATTGATTCTTCCTTTGTGTGATTAAACAAATCAATGAGTATGTAACCCGATTTCTGCAGGTAAAATGCTCGAGGATTACGACGTAGAGACATCATATTGGACCATCAAGAAGAAGAGGGGAACTGAATACTGTGATAATAGATTCCGTTGAATAGTCATGCAGATTGTACCCTGCCATGAAAGTCAAACTAGACATCAGAAGTCAAGCATTGAGATCTCACTGGATGAAGTAGGTTTGGTCAGTCGCAACACAATTGCCGCCATGAGCATTTTGTGTGGCCTGACAGTTGAAGGCAAGGTTGTCCAGAGTGTCGGCCTATTTAATACTTGTATTACGAGGCTTGCCCGACAAGCGAACGAGTGCTTACCCAGTTTGTGCGGCAATAGGCCACGGGTCCAATGTCTTGATTGATAAAGGAAGACAAGCAGCTCTGATATGTCATAACCACGGTGTTGTTGGTCTGGAATAAAGTTTGTTTCCTACTCAGTGAGTATTGCTCATATGAAGGATTCTACGTACCCCAGTGCCGACGGAAAAAATGGCACCTAGTATTACAGTTAATCAGTAACCTATACGAGGCTGGACATTTCACGTTGTTTCACATACCCGTGTTCTGGCTCTCAAATCGTAGGGCATCAGCGATGACATGACATTGGTTTGGATCAGGGCCGCCCCCTGCTGGTATAAAGCAATTTGTATTGCCTAATGCCATTTCTCGAAGTTTAAGGTAATAGCAAAATATAAGAACATTCTCACATGCTGTGGCACATAGATTCGTTTGGCGTGCTTCCAGAACTTCGCGTTTTGGAAGCGTTACTTTAGGACATGTCACAATCTCAAGCTTGACATTGCGATCTTTGCCAATGAAACGTTGTGATTCTGTGACCTGTCCTTCGCACACAACACCTATTTTCCAAATTAGTAAATGTAACTCATTCCAATTGAAAATCTCCACCGACCACTTTTAGGCAAGGTTAAAGCCAAAGGTAAAGCCGTTACACAAGCGAGGACGACGAAAATGAGAGAACGCATTGGTGTGAGGAGTTCGAAAATGTGTGGAAGAAAGGCAGTATTTCGAGCTTTTAATGGTCGAACCAAAGTCTGTTCGCAAAGCGGCCAGAAGGCTCCGCCAAAGAGCACATGGTAGACAACAGCAGTTCACAAGATGTTCTAGAAATGCTGTGCAGAAAAAATGTATGGAAGATCGCAAGTAATCCTTCATTATGAGTCTCATGGTTGTTGATCCTTTCTTCAAAGTTGGGACACAAGAACATGGTAGACTTGGACTTCTTCACTTACGGGAAGCTCCTCCAACAAAAATGCAATTATGGACGTGAAGTTACCCATTTCCTTGTGATGAGTCCAAGATACGTATCTATCAGGTAGGTACATGTCGTGACTCGCCCGTGGAGTTCGCTATATTGACGTGATTGATGGAGAATGGAAGCAGAAGTAACTTGCGATGCTTGTGAATGATTGGAAAGTAGAGTTGTTTTTCCGACAACAGGTGAAGAAACGGATACCACATTTGATCTTCTCTGCCATTATTCGGCCCGTAAGGAGTCAGGACCTCCGTGAAATTCAGTTTGAAGTAGAGTTGAAAACTGGCACCGCTCGGAGAAGTAATTATCTATCTCGGGTCCTTCCAACATATCAAATCTTTCCAAATATTTCAGCTGGAACGATATCCTCTTCCAAGTAGAGCCCCTGAGATATTGTATAACTCAGGATATTAGAAATCAGACCTATAGATAAGTATAAGTTCACTCCCTCAGTCCGGTAAAAGTGACTGGATTAGACTGTACCTATAGATAAGTATAAGTTCACTCTACCAGGTACAGTTAGTTTAATTGTAAGCGTCATAAAGTGCGTAGTTACTCACCCCTCAGTCCGGTAAAAGTGACTGAGGGGCTTGTCCGAAAGGTGGTCGTATATAAGCATATTCTATAAACAATGGAAATACCGCGAGTGAATGAATACGTGTGGCACAATGCCTTGGCGCGCTGGCCGTGGCCCTGTGTGATGAGTGGCGGGGTGGCCGATGTGATATTGTGAAATTGACGGGATTCTAACGCAGGACACCAAGAAACTAAGCCTAATTTAATGACTTACTTCGCAATGAAAGGCATCAAAAACAATCGCGTCACTTTGTAGAGGAAGAGTTACTTGAAGATCATATGACTGTTTTCACTGTTCACCAGGACACGTTGGTACCAGTCCTGCATATTTGTCTTGGAGGCCAATCGATCTTCAGTAGTATTTAGAGGTATAAGGTCACTCTTTTCAAGCTAGGCATTATCAGCCTCTTCGTAGCAAGGTCAGATCAGTAGTACCTGCTGATGTATAATACTTGACTTGTAGAGTTCTGACACCGGGGCAGATTGACATATGGGACAGACTACTACCCTATCCTCCTGACTGTCTAGAAGGGATATGATCATCATGTTCGCATCAGCTTATTGGCACGATCATCGGGGACTGGGATATGGGCGTGTCTTTATTCGCTGTATGGTCGGATATGCTATCACCGCTTGGAAGTGTTTCCATGTGCAATAATTACGATCGCATCAAGGACCTCATGGGAAACAGATGATGTTTCATCGTCATATCCGGATGTTTTGAAGTGCCGTGTCATACCAATGCAGCAACGACCTTCCCAACATCTCCATATTTGAGTTCCTAGAAATTTTCTGTAGATTTTTTCCAATTTTCTTCCAGTAAGGAAACCCAAAAGGATACATTAATTACTGCAATGTTTCACTTTTTCGGGGGATTGGGTATGATATTGTGTACCTTTTGTCTGGCCACAAAAAATGAGTGATGAAAATCTTCACTTGTGTCGCTTGCTGTCTTTCAGAAAGTTAGAAGTCAATGCCAAAGGCCAAGGATCCATGAGTGCTGCCGTCCGACAACGTGAAACTGTCAAACGCGGAACAAAGATCTCCCATTGCCTCAGGTAAATTCCGAACTTCGGGTCGATCCCACGTATGGAGGAGCCGGCAGACACGTCGAATCTGATATAGAGCCTTAAAGAAGCCCGGAATCAACGATTATCCCATCAGTTGAGACCATTTAAATGAACCAAGACAAAGGCCAAGAAACGAAATGGAAGAATCAACTAAGGTTCCACGCACAACTGAGTGGCGCCAAAATCGGACAGGAAAGACAAAATACACGTGCTGCCAGTGTATTGGGGCAGCCTAACCTTGCGTCATTTTTCAAAGTAGACTTTATTCGATTCATCGTCTGCTCATGAGAGTTGATAGATAGCTTGTGCAGGTTCAGTTGAGCAAGGACTCGGGTTCAGCCCCGGAGTCCTTGAAGTGCCCTCCGTGAATCATATTAGCACAGATATGTCAGAAATAGGCTACCAGAAAGCTGACCGTGGAGGACGAATGAGAGACCGCAGAGACGGGAACGCTGACCGACGAAGACGAACGCGACAAAAAGACTTCTTAAAATTAGCCGATGGGTGGCTCTTTGACTTCGACGCTCGTGACTAGGAAGCCACTGCTGTATTATTTACATGCTGATCCCAAATACATCATTGTACAGAGAGAAATGGGCGAGACCTGCTATGGGTTACTCCACCCCTCGCAACAGATCAAATTGTTTTCCCTTCTCTGGAAACGGATCTGACCCAACAAGTGAGTTAGCCGCGATTCCCTGACTTTGACTAGGAGACCGACGACGCATCGCGTGAGTATCACTTGCAATACCCCCACAATGTAGCGTGGTTCTCCTCTGCAAGTATTACGCAACGGACTCACCAAGACTGCACAATTACTTCCTGAATGCCAACGTGAGTCTCAAGATAGACTCGTGCAGTGAGGGCACTGCCTCCAAGTAGGGGGCCAAAATCTGTTCATGTTTGGATAAGTAGCCGTAGAACGCGTCGCTGGACCAGCGACCTATGGCCTTCATGGCCTCAAATGGGACTCCTCTCAACAAATATTCCAATGTCGCTCCGATGCGAATCCCGTGACCCTGTAAGGGCTCCAAACCAGCTTCTTTAGCTGCTTTTGATAATACTTCTAAGCATTTTTTCTTGGTCAAGAGCGTCATTTTTCCTTTCTTATTCTTGTACCCAAACAGAGGTCCCTTGGCCAGAGGCTCGTTTACTTGCAGGTGGGCTTCTAAAGCCACTTTGGGGTCTGACGTGTCACCTTGAGCTGCCCAGGACACCTTTTCCCCGTGTACTGCTGTTTTGGTTCTGGGAAGGAAAAATGCGGTGGTTTGTAAACCAGCTCGATCTTCTGCCTGCGACACATCGCACGGTTTAACATAGACCTGTGGGTCAAATGATGACAGAGTTTTTACTGTAAATTCACCAAGCCTTGCCGCCGTATAAAAACATGTCGTCATGCAAGCAAAGACTGCTATGTTAAGTGGATCTGGCTGAGCCACTCCTATCCCTAGTTGACCATGCATTGCTTGCAGGAACGCTGGTGTGCATGGCCGTCTTTCAGCCGCTTTGAGCAAAGCTTGCACCCTTGCTTCACCAAAGGACCATGTCATATTGTGCAACAAGTGCCAAGCTCTAAGTCCTGGCAAGAACATTTTTTATAGCTGACTTTGAGTATGCTCCCACTAACACAGCTATAAAAGCTTCTAAAATACTCTGTATGACTGGTGCACGTAACTCTTCTGGTACGTCTCTGTAGTCACAGAACACGTGAAACAACAACAATCCTGTCCTGTAGGTTTCTTTGGTAGAATCTGCCCAAGCCATGTTCATCACACCAAAAACCCTTTTGATGTCCTCTTCCGAGAGATCTCACCGACCTTCCCTGGATAAATCATTTCCACCTGTTTTGGGAGGCACCCATAACCTTAACCTTTCTTGAGCTGTGACATGGGGCCTTAAAGGCAATGGGTTGTGCCTTAGACCCTCCTGATAAGGCCTTGGCTTCTGCTTCCTATCCGCTACCTTTGACTCCTCTAATGGGCCTGTTTTCTGGCTGCCATCACCAGAATTCTGAGTATTTCCACCACTTGTCATTCTCTTGATTGCTGACCTCACTCTTAGACATTCGTGGGGTTTTATTTGCTCTTTGGCTTTGGTTAGCATCAGCTCTTTGCTCTTTCCCACTTTCTGCTTCTGCTGCAGGGCCAGGGCCGTTGTAGTTTTTGACAAATTTTCCCACTTCTTTTGGAATGGTAATGGCAGGGAGGAGTGTCCTCTTGAAGGACCATTGGCCAGGTTAAACTGGCTCGGTATATACCTAGTGCATATTCTGATGTCGTGTTGCTTGCAAGTCTTGTGGACTTGTTTGAAAATCTCATTGATTTGTCTGTTTTGACTCCTGCCAACTCACCAGCCTTTGACAACTCCAGTATTGTTCCCAAACACCTTGATTTGGTTTCCCCACTTCTTTGATTGGATGATGGTATAGACCAAGAGGAGAAAACTGATGGCCTCTGCCCAGCCAATGTCTTGCTCTTGAGATTTCCACCCTGGTTTGAGCCTCCAGGCTCTCTATCTGTTCTCAATGGTGATGCCAATGCCAATTGAAGAGCTGGCATCGGAATATGCTTGGATGTCAAGGTATAGTCAAGATTCAGAAATTGGCTTTGCTACTGATTGAGAAAG
The DNA here is from genome assembly GCA_017657195.1 of Termitomyces sp. T70a. Lineage (NCBI taxonomy): Eukaryota > Fungi > Basidiomycota > Agaricomycetes > Agaricales > Lyophyllaceae > Termitomyces > Termitomyces sp. T70a. The sequence goes on along the minus strand of JAGGAT010000773.1, from coordinate 5,593 downwards.
TATTTGCTTCCACCAGTGCAGATTCTCTGAGGTGCCTTTTGGGGGAGTCCATGACATGAAAGGACAGTTATGGAAGATTCCAATAAACCTCTCCAGATTAATGGGGTAAGCTCTTCCTCTAGGCAACACACAGCATGCATGTAGAAGTTTTCCATACAGCTTTTGTGCTTCTTCCAGATTGTGTGTGCAAGACTTCTCCCACTCGGCAATGGCTTGAGCATACTTGCACCTCTTTTTTTTTTTTTTTTTTTAGTGGTGTCATGATGAATACAGTAGACAACACATAAACTGTCAGCCTCTACTGGTCAGGACATGTGTGGCGTGACCTGCATTCCATAAAGGGATTGGACCTCCACGTTACCAAGGACAGGAATGCATTTACGCACAAATCCTGGATTTTTATCCAGGAAACAGTGTGGGACTCAAGGATTTTTTATCCATAATACCCACTAAACCTTCCCTTATGCGGCTGGAACCAGGTACCCCATGGTGGTTATTGGGGTCAGTACCTGGGTGGGGGATGTGGTTTGAACCCAGAGCCTCTTGCTGCAGCATTTGTCAGCATGAGGCCACTCAAGGGGTTTAGACTTGAGGGTGTTGCCGCTACACCATGTGTCCCCCTACTTGCACCTCTTCTCTTCCATAATGCTGACCATTCTAAGTTTAAGATCGCAGAGGAACCCAATGTATGGCACCTTGTTGCTGAATTGAATGTCTTTTTCTTTTTCCCATAGAATGCCCAGCCTATCTGACAGCTTGTCAATGTCCTGCATAGCGTAGGCATATTCTTGATCTTCTGCTGATCTGGTGGAAGTCCTTGAGAGGTCTTTGAGACTACTCAACATGTCTTCATCATATTCCTCGGGCTTGTTGTCACTATCCCTCTTTCCTTGATACAGAATTCTTCCTTTTCTATGGACTCTTCCTCCACATTCTGCATTGTCTCCTTCCCATCCATGATGCCTTTTGTTATAATCTTGGATATGTTCCCACTTGATGTGGAAGAAAATGTGGTCATCAACTCATTTAGAGACTGGTCCCATGCTGCTTGCACACATGATTTGTACACTGGCATCACCCACTGTCCTGTAGCACCCACAGCCTGAGCCCAATCCAAAACAATCCTTGGTGTTGATAGCAAACATGTCTGCATCCCGCAACCTAACCACCAAGCCTGGCCATTGCAAAGGCTTGATTGGCACTGTCCAGTAAGCTTGTCTAACGTCTCAGATGGCTGTTGGGACCCTGGAGGTAGTCACACAATAAGGAGATAAATGCTACTGAACATTCCCCAGATACAAGGGAACTGGGTGGAGTCAATGGTGCTATTAATTGACTGAGCATTACTTGATCATGACGTGATGTGTGAGAAAGATAAATCTTGTATGAGGCAGTATTTACCAAGTTTGTTTGGTTTAGAAATGATATGGAGGGGCAATGATTGGAATGGACTGATGATACTCTCAATCTGGCCCCTAGAGAATGGGCCCAGATACTGACCCTTAACAAACTCTGTGTTAATAATGCCATTGAAGTGCTCAGACATTTGGTTAATTTATTCTTTATTCTGTGGAGTAAAGGTTTGCAGTATCTTTGGCACTCCTGTGTCAAAACCAAACTCCAAGCTGTCTGCCAGATTGGGAAATAGGTGGGAAATCCCTGCTTGATGCAACTCTCTGTCCCAGACTTCAGGCCTATATGGCATTGTGAACTTAAAGCAATTATGCAAGATAGCATCTCTGAGCTCCATGATCTTGCTTTCTGCATTCTGAACACTCATGCTTGTGATTGTGCAATGAAATACAGCATCCTCTTGGCTTCTGCCAATTGGTGCAGAGTTCTTTTTCTTTGGGATTGATGAGCCTGCAATTCTTGTTTCATGCCACATATGCCCTTTTCCCGTTCCATAGATCTCATGCAGTACAATGCCAGATATTGTGGGTGTGCTAACCAAGGCAAACCACGCAGGCCACATTGGTCAGTTTGACTGTGCTTGAGTGGGTGCCTGCATGGAAGCAAAAAACCTCATTGTCATTTTGACTTCTCTTGGACTTTGCTGACCGAGGTGCGCTCGGTCCTGTGCTATGCTCTAAGGAAGGCATCTGTTTTCTTTTCCCTCTGTTCACCCCTGAAAATGATGCTACTTCATTCCTTAATGTGTTGAGGTCTGGCCTAGCACAAACCAGGCAGGCAGACATTGAGAATATGCCCATATAGCAAAGGCGGACCGCCGATACAGCAATAATGCCACCTATTATAAAGGTATGCAGTTAAAGCAATATACCCCATTGCATAATGATTAAAGCCAATGCTGTGAGCTTTATATGCACACACAATCAAAGCACCCAAACAATGCCAGCATTATTGCACATGATACCTGCACAATTTGATGCATTGGGATTTATGATCAGCATAGAATTAAGGATGTTAATGATAATGATATTGTTAGAATCCATTCAACTAATTGAGATTCCAGACTCACCCATAATGATGGCACTCCTTTTAGCGTTGTAGACTTGATTCTTTAAAGTTCTTAGGTCTCTGTTGTCTATGATTCCTATATCAAAGATTCCTGCCCTGGGAGGATTCTTTATCTGTTGGTGCCACTCCCTTCTCATCCTTGCTTGGTATAAAATAAGCACCTTCAGCCCATCCGCTCCCTCATTGTGCAGTCTGTAATTGGTCAGTCTAAAGAAAAATGTGTGCATTGCATCCATTATATTGGCTGGCTATTTCTCTTGCACTATGTTCTCCAGGAAATTTGTTGATGCAATGCACAACTGGTCCCAGACCAGCTCTTCATCTTGAACCGCTTTGCCTTTTAGCCCCTTTGAAGTTTATAACTGGCTTCAGCAATAAGACATCATCATCTTTGGTGAGCATGAACACTTTGCCAGATGACACTGACTCATTCCTTGTGCCTCTGCTCTGCCTTCTGGCATGAAATAACTCAGCTCAATATATTCTCACTCCCTCAGTTTCTTTGTAGCAAAGTGCGCTGGTGGGTACTCAACAACATCTGGCACTGGTGTCAGGGGACACTCCTGTGCCTCCTGTTCTCTCTCTTTTTTCCTTTTCTTATCTCTTCTTTCCAGTGTTTCCATACTTATATTTATTCTACTGATTTACTTACTTTTAGTCCAGGTTGGCTGGTGGCTGTGTGCTTTGTCAGTGCACGTCCCAGCAGCTGCTGACAAAGCACAGGCCCCAGCAGTCCTTTATGTAATCAGGTCATGTGACTTCTGCCACTGCTCCAGCAGTCCTTTACATAATCTGGTCATGTGACTCTTAACACTATTTTTGGACTCTTGGCTCTGGGGAATCTTAGACTTGTTCTCTTTGGATTCCCCTCTGCCAGGTGATTACCTACATACTATCTCTATTATACTTACCTTCTAATAAACTTGGGATTCTCCTCTGCCAGTTGTGTGATTAGCCACAACCTTCAGAGGTCACCCTTACAACTGGCATCCCTGCTACCAGATTCAGAGCTTTTTCCTCATTGTTAGGAGATTTTTCTCTCAAATGCCTTGACTGCAGAGTATTATTGTCAGCTCTGTGATCAGGTATCTTGTTGACCCTGCAATGCTCTTCTGCCCTTCTTGCAGCTTCTCTCTCCTTCTTCTCTGCTTCCCACACTACTTTTCTGTGCTCAAGTGCTGTAGTCCACAAATCTGTTAATGCCTCCGCTGCTAATTCATCTGTCATTCCTTCTTTGCCATGCAAAAAGGCTTCTCTCATGAACCTGTGCTCTTCTGAATTAAAAGCTGGTGCAACTTCTATATTGGGGTCAACCGCAAGAGTAATCATGGTTAACTCAAGTGACCTAGGTCCCTAAGCTCTAGCTTTGACTAAAAAATTTACTTCTAGATGGACGGAACAATAGCTAAGATGCAACTGCAACTACACTGTGTGGCTATCATGAGAGAGAACAAGATTATTCATCTTCCACACAGCCACTTTAGTCAAAGACCACACTCTGCTCCTCTCTCATGCCTCGTAACAAACAGGCCAACCCTGTATGTATAGTATGTAATTATGTAAGTACGCTGCACCTTTTGCTGCCTCTCAAACCCTTCAACAAAAAACAGTATGAGATTGATTTAAACAATGGTTGGTCCACTGTTTGTTTGTGGTTGGGCAGAAAAACACCAGGCATTTCAAGAGAAGTTGGTTTCTTTATTCCTGGTTTTGTTAGACTCTGACCATTCTGTTTGTAGCCAGGCATCGCAGGAGGGCTAGTTGGCCTGTCCCATGCCTGGTTAGTCAGATTATTTTATGCCACTTTGCAGCTAAATCCTATGAAATTGAGTGTAACAATTTTTATAAGTATAGTGAAATAAGCAGTGCTGCGATATGGAGAGTGCAGACCATGCTGTTGATTCATTATAACAACTCTCTGTTATTACAGCATAGCCTTAATATACAGTGACTCAAAAAACTGTCCCAATGTTTTATACTTTTTGAAAGATGACTAGGGTTGGTTGGGGCTTGGTTAGAGTTGGTTGGGGCTCAGTAAGGCTGAAGTCAGGTATATTTATAAATGGGAGCTTGTCTCCCCTTTGTCTCATTTGTTTGATAAATTGAGCCCAGATTGAGTTGAAGTTGAGTCCTGTAATTACAATTGTATTTACAGTGGCTCAAAAAACTGTCCCTGTAAGGGTGACCTCTGGAGGCTATAGCTAAGTCACACAGCTGGCAGAGGGGAATCACAACAGGAGTAACACTAGTCAATCACTTGGCAGAGGGGAATCCAAAGAGAACAAGTCTAAGATTCTCCCTAGCCAGGAGCCCAAAGATAATGCAGAGCATCACATGATTCAATTAAGTAATGGGTCATCAGGGCAAGCACTGACAAAGCAGCCATTGGAACAAGTGCTGACAAATCAGCTGTTGGGATGCATGCTTAATGTCAAGTTCTGCTGATCTGGGGGCCTTTTCCAAGAAGCAACACCCTTATGAGGTGGACTCAAGTGCTGAACTATGTGTGCTCAGGGTGTTGATGGCTCCAGGAGGTGTTTCAGAGTGTGGAAATGTCAAAATGGGCAAGTCCAGAGTTAAACAGCTTGCTCTGGGGTTTAAGAAGTGGAGTTACATAAAGGTTGAGTCAAGGATGGAGTTCCTTGATGAGACTAGAGTTTTAATAAGTAGCATAGTGCATGCCAGTCAATGTAGTGCATGCCAGTCAGAGTAGTGCTGCCACCCATAGAATCCTGGAATTGGCCCTAGAACTCTTCTTGGACCACACCCCTCCTGCCCATAGTATATAAAGACCATAAGTAGCTCTCATATACTTTAGTCTTGATATTAACAATAACAACCAGTGTCTCTGTCTTCTAAAACTTCTGCCTGAATTCCTCTTCATGCTTGTTTAGTCTCCTTCACTGCGGGCGCTGGAAAATGTTTCCATTGGAAAAAGTGTAAAAGAAACATGTTATGCCATTTCTTTGTCAGCTTTTTCTTTTGGAAAAAGGCATTTTCCATTGTCTAATGCCTTTTTCCCTTTGAAATATGTACCCTGGAAATGGCATAACATGTTTCTTTTTCCCTTTTTGCAATGGAAACATTTTCCGGCGCCCGCAGTGACCACTCG
>JAGGAT010000772.1:0-18039 GCA_017657195.1 Termitomyces sp. T70a | reverse complement strand
TGGTTGGTTGCGGGTGCGGCGGGGCTGGGGCTGTGAGTTCTCCCGTACTCCCCTTCATCACCACTCACGTCAGTCCCCTGCTTAGCGTCAGATGCCGGAAGATACGGCGATAGAGCCCTAGACGAAACGTTGGTCGCAAAAACCTGGGAGAACATCATACAGGAAAACACAAGACCACGCCGGGCATGGAGATCGGCATTAAGGGTTTTAGTGGGTATGGGAGTCGACCGCCCCCCAGGGCGGAACAGATAGGAAACTCAATCCGAGCCCCACACACCGTGCGTAAAGTGCATTTCCCTTAGGTGGGCCGATGAACACCTCACAGGATTAGAATTAACGAAATACGAAACAAACACCTTTCTCGTCGCTAGAAGCTAACAATATGTAGATACGTCTAGTGACAAATAGAACCACCAAAAAAAAAAAAAAAAAAAAGCAAGAGGGCCAGTGGAACCAGACTACAGCGGCGGTTACAGCTTATACAAGGCACATATCTGAATCAACTATATATACAATTCGTGGTTACAAGAATTGAACTGCTGTAAGCTGCAGGCTTACTGAAGGTGCTCAACATGATAAAGGCATAGTACAAGTTAGTAAAATAAGCTAAAGGCAAAGATGTTAAACGTGTCGAGCACTCCGGACAAGACCTTCGGTCTGGCGAAACGCATTAATATGACCCTCACTTTCAACCATCATCTGTGATGAACGATCAGCACACAGCACGGAAGTCAACTAGAAAATAGGGAACACACATCTTCCGCCATTGCGTGCACGTCTGACCCAGGTCGATTGTACATCATGGCATTGGCAAACATGAGCATGATGTCCCTTTGGTATTCCAAAGAGTTTCCGATTGAACCGTCTTTCACCCTCATCTTAATAGTTTTTAGGTCCATAGGCCGCTTGACGATCTCGTGATAGTCGGGAGCTTCGGAATTTTTAATGGGATTGTGGAAAATATTACCGTTACGGTGCTGGGATATCTGAGAATGCAGCATTCCAATCACAGCTTGGAACCGCTTATGGCCTTCAGAGCGAATACCGGGGCGGCGCCCACGTCCGTGCGTTTGTCCTGCATGGGAAAATATGAGTTACTAGGCAAAAGAATAAAATATTGTTACTAACCTGTCTCGTCTTCGTCCACCGGCTCCGAGTCATCTCGTGCTCGCTTCTTATCACGAGGCGAGTCAACACTCTCGATGAAGGACGCCTTGCGTTTCCCTATATACCAAATGTATCATAAATGAAATACCGTTGGAAATTGTTTATACCTTGCCCCCGTCGGACTCCGCTAAGTATTGGTGAAGCATCTCGATCTGTTTCTAATTTAGTGATCTCGTCTTGAAGTTCTTCAATATCTTCTGTTTCGACTTCTGATTCGTCTTTATTATTGATTGGACTCTCGTGTTTCTGACGACGACCTTTCCCGCGAACTTGTACCTGTTGAACGGGAGATAAAGTAGACCGCCGTCGCCTTGTTGACCCTAATGACTGTGAGGAGTACTCAAGACGTATGGACGTTGTAATACTTACGTCGCGAGGCAGTCAGTGGTTCTTCTCCAGAAGAATCACCATCATCTACAACCTCCGCCTCTGCATTCGATTTGTCAGCAGAGTCCGACTCCGGTATTTCATCTTGAACAGGAGCCAATTGTGCTTTAGAACCGTCCAACATATCGAGTGTTTCTGGTGTAGGAGAAGACTTTTCCTTGCTTTTATTTTCCTCGTGCGTGAGCTCCTTAAATTCGACATTTTCCTGCACCTTTTGAGTCACTGGCGTCGTTGTACTCACTGCATTAACCACTTCGTTTTCGTCTGCGTCTTCCTCCTCTTCCTCCTCCTCCTCCTCCCCCCCTCGCGTCTTGTCTAGATCATTGACCATGTGCTCCTCCGCCTGGCCAGTCACTTGTCTAACTGTCGGGGTAGGTGAACATGATGCTGGTTTCGAAGGGTCAAAGGAAGGTTGATTGGTTTCTGTTACCGTCTGTTCTCTTTCAACATGTCTTCTGGGCGTTATGTCCGCTGCAACAGGAGTAAGTATATCAGTTGGTGTATCTTGAAGAACTATAGGCGTCTGCAATGATCCTCCAAGTTCTTCATGTTGTTGCTGTGGCAGACAAGTGGCAGCAGGCTTGTTTGATACCGGAATTTCCTTCATAAATCGAGCTATGAGTTAAGATAATCGGTAAATATTGATACGTTACCTGCGTCTGTGAACGAGAAGGAGTAACAGACACTCCACTCAGGTCGGATCCGCCAAAAAGTTCGTCCGAGGGTGTTATGACAGGAGCCTAAGACATCATGAGAAGATGGTGGTAGCCACAATGTGGTTATTGAACGAACTTGGGTTTCCGGCGTTGGTTCTGTTGATCCAACGGGAATGCCAGTTATCTTTGCAGTGATTTCAGCATCGAAACTACCGGCGCGTATAGCATCTATCTCAGAAACAATTGCTCTAGAGTGTCTTAATGACGAGAAGAAAGCAGCGATTGAATATAACACACTTGAACTTCTCCTCTTCGACAAGAATTAGTTCACGAAGCTCTCGTACACGCGCTATATAGTACTTTTCCGCAAGCTTGTGGTTCACAGGCGCTGATAATATGATTAGATGGGACTGAGGGAAGTAAGAATGACGCACAGTGGACGGCATCACAAGCCTCGGTTCTTAAAGTTTCGTTGGGATGAGTTACAAAGTAGACAAGAAATTCTTACCTTTCAAGTCCTGCTTCCTGCATAAGGTTTTGATACATTACTTGCGAAGACTGAGGTGACTGACTATGCAATAGCAGATCATGACGCAAGGATGAGGACGAACCTGAGCAGTGAAGAAGGATTTCGGACGTGAAATCAAAGAATGATTGGAGAGAACCTTTGCCACGACTTGCCATGCATTAGCACCGTGCTCCCAGACAGCCTGGGCAAGAATGAGAGACTCTACATTCGATAGAGTGTCTCGACGCGACCGTGAACTCATGAAGACAACGGGAGACTAAAAGTATGTGTGCCACTTGTGGATACCACCCACGCTTCGGAATTTCAATGCGGCATGATTGCCGAAAATAGGAAAACAGTGAACCTTCGGTAATATCGCAATTTGCCGGTGCTTGTGCGGACAGCGGACACGGAAAATGCCGACAAATGACGTGACAACTGCGCGTTGTGGGGGTTCCTGACTCCCAACCATGATCTTCCACACTCCCTTGCTCCTCGCCCTACTTCCCTTGGCTAATGCTGCCGGTGTACACAAGCTTAAACTCAAAAAGCTCCCACCTGCTAGCAACAATCCCGCGCTTGAGGGTGCTTATCTAGCTGGCAAGTATGGCGCGTCTTTCCAGTCTCCCCTCATGGGTGTGGGTGGCTCTGGCCGTCGACTCGACCGTCCCACTTTCGAGGATGGTGAACCACTCATGTGGACCCAGGATGGCCACACTGTTCCCTTGTCCAGTGGGTAGTCACAGACAATAACTACTTCCCACTTAGTTGCTTTATAGACTTCATGAATGCACAATATTATTCTGAGATCTCTCTTGGAAACCCACCCCAGACGGCAAGTACCGTCCATCTGTTTTCGCCTTCGTTTCTTATGTCATCCTCAGTTCAAAGTCATTCTTGACACGGGGTGCGTCTATACGCACTTAAACCCTACCGTTAGCTCTTACAGTACTCCGTAGGTCGAGTAATTTGTGGGTACCAAGCGTTCAGTGTACATCCATCGCTTGTTTCCTTCACGCCAAGTACGACTCTGGTCAGTCTTCCACATATAAAGCAAATGGATCCGAATTTTCCATTCGATACGGTTCGGGCTCTATGGAGGGTTTTGTATCACAAGATATCCTGACCATAGGGGATCTCAAAATCCATGCACAGGATTTTGCTGAAGCCACTAAAGAGCCCGGTCTTGCATTTGCTTTCGGAAAGTAAGTCCACGATGTGTCCCTTCTGCGTACACAATGTCCTAATTTTATTCAAGGTTCGATGGTATCCTCGGCCTTGGATACGACACTATCTCTGTCAATCATATCACTCCTCCTTTTTATAGTATGATCAATCGAGGCCTTCTTGATGAACCCGTTTTTTCCTTCCGCCTTGGCTCGTCGGATCGAGACGGTGGTGAAGCTGTGTTTGGTGGTATCGATCACAATGCATATTCAGGAAAAATCACATATGTGCCTGTGCGTCGCAAGGCTTACTGGGAGGTTGAACTTGAGAAGGTCAGCTTTGGTGACGACGTGTTGGAGCTTGAGAACACAGGTGCCGCGATTGACACAGGTTTGAATATCGCGGCTTTAGTGGAACTTGATCCTCACGCGACATTCACAGGCACCTCTCTTATTGCACTTCCAACTGACATCGCTGAAATGCTTAACACTCAGATTGGTGCTAAGAAGTCATGGAACGGACAATACCAGATCGACTGCTCAAAAGTCCCCAGTCTCCCTGAGCTTAGTTTCTATTTCGATGGACAGGCTTATCCTTTGAAGGGTAGTGATTATGTTCTCGATGTTCAAGGCACTTGTATTTCTGCTTTCACTGGACTGGATATCAACCTCCCGGGAGGGTCACTTTGGATTATTGGTTAGCAACGCTTCTGCTACAAGCGTGCGTCTATTTGACTTATAATTTTTAGGCGACGTCTTCCTTCGCAGGTATTTCACTGTTTATGATCTCGGCAAGCACGCTGTTGGTTTTGCGAAGGCGACTTGATTGTTATGGACAAGACCTCTTCTGTTGTAGAGATGTCATACTGTTGCCAAATTTTTCAGTGCTTTGTAGGATAGTATACTTTTGTAATGTTCACAGCAATTACTGTACCGCCTGACTCGGATCGGATTTATCAGACGTCATTCCGGTAACCCACCGTGTTGTATTCTGGCTGGCTTTGTCTGTAATGTCGAACAGTTGCCATTTCCAGCTCCAATATGCCAAGTGCTTGTCATCTTCGCGGCAGGTTGAAAAGCTGAGACGGCTTCAGTTGTCTCGGGCTTTGCAGCACACCCTTGATCGGGTCAATGTTCTGGGAGACGAGGTGTCATATGGGCATACGGGGTAGGCAAGGGGAAACACTATTGGCCTCTCGACACTCATTCTTATCAGGTGCGTCAATGCTTTGAGCTGGGCCCGCAATGGCGAACTCCTGCTCAGTGGAGGAGATGATAAAACTGTGAGGATATGGGGTATTGACCCCGCCGACACATCTCAGGATTACCCTTTTGTGTGTCGCTCAGTCATCCAGACAGGCCATACAGCCAACATCTTTAGCGCACACATGCTCCCTTACTCCTCGCGGATGTCAATAATCTTGTTGCTTTAATTTATGTCTGGCTTACTTATTCGTTATCCAGCGCCACTGTCGCGGGTGATTATCAAATACGAGTCTTTGATATTGGCGAAGCTGCTTTGACAGCCAATGCGAATGGAAAAGAAACAATTTACAGCCCCAGGCAATCCCTTATTCATCGGTTGCGATGTCATGATGACCGCGTGAAGAGAGTTGTCACTGAACACAGTCCTGATCTCTTTCTAACTGTTGGAGAGGTGTGGTAGCTGTTGCATTCAAGTCTGCTCTTTTAATCTATGTACAGGATGGAACTGTACGTCAACATGATCTAAGGGCGTCCCACAATTGCTGGCGCGAGCCTTGTCCCAGCCCTCTCGTGAAAGTAAATCACCAGCTTTCCACACTTTCCCTGTCTCCCCTTACCCCACACCTTTTCGTAGTTGCTGGAGAGTCACCATTTGTATGCATTCGCCTTACCTTTAGTTTCTCCATCCTATCACTAACCTGTAGGGCTACCTTTTTGATCGACGGCATGTTGGTCGGAATTTAAGGACTGAATGGGGCATGCCGTATTCTTTGTCTACTGATGATTCTTCATTAACGACCTGTGTTCGCCGTTTTGGCAAACCGACGGCGCCTACGGGTGAATCACAGAGACGCAGGAGTGAACATATCACAGGTGCACGAATGTCAACTACAAATGGTCATGAGGTGAGCGATTCGTTGAACCTTTGAGCACCAGTTGAATGCGTAAAACAGGTGATCTTATGTCAGCACCCACATCTCTTCACCAGGATATGTTGATATTCAAGCATTGGATTACAGCATTTAGTGACGATGGAGTATATTTGTACTCCACATATGATGATCCAGAAAACGAGAAAAACCTTGAAATGTCGTTGCCTCTCTTATTACCTTCGAATCCAAAGATTGAGCATGAAAGCAGATCTGAAAAAGGAAAGATACCTGAACTACAGGGCTATGGTAGTATGGACATCGATGCAGAGTCTTCATCCTCTAGAGAGGACACTGGGCCTGAACTTGCAGAGCAGGAAGGTAGCGAGGGACGCCAGACAAACTCGACTGATCAAGATGATGATATGACGGATGTTGATGACGATGAATACGGCGAAGATCATCTCAACCTCTGGAGAGGCGATGAGAGAAATTATCTTCCCAGTGTTCCTGTTGTTCTCCCTCGACGGCGTTATAGTGGAGCTTGCAATGTAGCTACCATCAAGGACGGTAAGTCAATGTGGGGGATCACTCTGTATATGTCCTGTCGATTGATTTTTCATATCTAGTCAATTTTCTAGGCCCCAATGATGAATTTGTCGCATCTGGTTCTGATGATGGAAACTTCTTTCTTTGGCGCAAAGCGACAGGTGCCCTTCATGGAATTTACGAAGGCGATGGCAGCGTCGTCAATATGATCGAGGGCCATCCGCACCTCCCCCTTGTAGCTGTCAGTGGAATAGATCACACTGTCAAAGTAGGTACCTATACACTGTCGTATCAGAACGCGTGTCATGACTTGATATTTCTCAGCTTTTTGCTCCATCGAATAGTCCTAGTAACTTTTCAAGATTAGAGAATGCAGCAGCAATTATGCAATCGAACGCACGCCTCAGTAGACCACATGTCTATCGTTCTAATTTTGCAATGTTACTGGCACAGGCGCGATCACAATTGGATGGGCCTGACGAGGAATGCCGAAATCAGTGAAACGTGAGGGTAACTTTACATTGTAGCTGGAAAATTATTATATACGTAGCCTTCAATTTCTACTGGTATATGCCTTTTTGCCTTTTGCTCTGAGACGTCGACAAATCCCTGATTCTCGCCATGATGAAAAATTAGTTTCGAGCCACTTTCATCCAGTCCACCACCAGCCAATTGGCTTTAAACAACGCCGGGGTTGTCAAAGGATCTTGACGAGTCAGGAGCGTTGGCAATTGAGAGGACGCTTGTTGTGCACAAATCCATCAGATTCAAAAGTTCCGCGCCTTGTATACACTTGTCTTCTGGATTGAGCTACCAACAGAAGCGTCAACATATCGCAAGCACTCGTGTTACATAACCTCAACGACCACATTTCTCAAAAGGTTTTTATCCTATTTTTTTATACTCTAAGGCGCTCACTTCTGAAGTCGTTATGTAAGTTTTCAATCACCCACCAGTCTTGTAACGGTGCTGACCCCCCGGTCTTCTTTGCTCCTCTCTCCGCCCAGAACTCCACATCGCTGCTTTAAGACCTGACTTCTGTTAAGGCGTTTGCATCTGTGTGGTTTTAGGCGTCGTTGTTGGCCCAAACAACATTTGGTTCATGACCGGCAGGGTGAACCCTTGCAGTTTTTTGACGGACACAACACGTAACACCTAACGAGTCACTTACCCACTTCGTTCACCTTCAGTCGTGCGCCTTCTCACATATGCGCTCCCACACAAGAAACAACAAACGAGGTCGAGGGAACAAAGGAGCGGACGATGAACGTTACATGAGCGCACAGGTGGAGGATATGCATCCTGAAACCTATACACGCCTCCACGAACCTACTCGACATGGGGACAGTTATAGGACGTCTTCAAGTTCGACTAGACCGGCTTACGATCCAGGTAGAGAGTCCTCGTCCTCTCGAAACCGGCGTCATCCGGAAGAGTGGAGACGGGAAGACGACGTGGAGAGGCACCTCTACATGCAGGGTGACTTATACCACCGCCATGGTAGTGGGCATGAAGATCATACTCTATTAGACGCAAGGGAACCGGAAAGTTGGCCCAGTCAGTATGGTAGTTCACGGGATGACTGGTCGCAGAGGTATGATTACGCAGCATATCATCCGTCCTCATATGCAGAGTCCTCTTCTCGCAACACTGCCATACACCCTCACGACAGTCGAAATGCATCAATGGACCATTGGCGAGAACCTGATCGGCAGATGCTCCCACCGGATGGTCGCCACCTCAGCAGAGAATCACCGAACTGGCGTCAAGAGCAGCGTCGGGACAAAAACAGTCAAAAATACCACGATTCAGGGTGGGACACGCATCGCAGAAGCAGAGTCTGGGATGAACCTCCTGCGACTTGGGAGGAAATATCGCGTGAAGAAAAAAATCACCGACTCCCTACTGAAAGGACTTGGGACCCAGCTCCAGGGTGGCATCCTCCAGCACACAGTAGTCATGATCTCGAAGATAGTTACTCACGGCCGCGAGTATCGGCAACAGCATCGGCTTCAGCTTCGGGAAGAAACTCCTATTCTTACCCAAATACGAACTCCAAAAACAATAAGCGCACTTCTCATAAATACAAGCGGGATTGGAGGGACGATGATGGGTCGTTAAACAAGTATCTTAACCTTTCCTCATTCGACTTTCTACTTCTCTCATCTCATTTGTAGTTGGCAAAGACGTGAGCCTCCTAGTGTTGGAACCTCAAGGCCCCCACCACGCAAAAAACAGAGGAAGTCTCCTTCTCTTTCTCGGTCACGCTCACCTATCGGCTCATTTCGCTCACGGCGATCTTCTCGGGACCGATCGCGCTCACGTTCACGTTCACCTGTACCGAAACGACCACGTCGCGGAGATACCCCGCCTGTTTCGCATGCGCGTACTCCCAGTGACAGAGAGCGTTCCGCAAATTGGATACCCAATTCTCGTGGGCTTTCCCCTAATTCCCCACGATCATCCCCTCCCGGCAGTAGGTCGCGAGTTATTTATCCCCAGGTTTCCCGTCATGACAGAGAACATTCACCTGACTCACCAAGGAGCTATTCGGCGGACAGGGGGCGCCCTATTTTACGTCCGAATTCCCGATACGCCAAAGAAGTATCATCTTCCCCAAAAGGAAGTCCTATGGGTCGACGCCGGAGGAGCATTTCTTCAAGGTCAACTGCCAGTAGCGAGAGGAGTTTAAGTAGGAGTCCTCAAGGTCGTGTGCGAGCTGTGCATCGCCTTCCCCCGGCAAATTCTGATGTTGGCCTGTCTCCCACTATCACTCGTGCCACGGCTTCTACACCAAGGAAATCTGATAATCAGAAGAACGGGAGGACTCAGACAAATGGAAAGCATCACAATGTGAGTGTTAAACGAGAAATTGCTGTCCTTTCTTCTAACTCTGAATCCCAGGGTGATCGACGCAAGAGTGCTCCCTTCATACATGCCTCCCAACCTGAATCTATGCCACCACCGAATACAATCCCCCTTCCCAGTCCTCGTGTATCTTATCCATCCATCGAGGAACATTCACCTTCCCTATATCCTCCGCCACAGTCCTTACCTCCCCACACTGTGCCTAGACTTCCCGAACCCAAAGCTGATCCATCCCCCACATTCTCTCGCTTCTTACCAGTAAGGAACGCGGGATTCAAACCTATCAACCAAACCAATTCTTCGCTAAGGAAGTTTTTCCCTGGGGATGAAGACGAAATCGACCCTTCTCTGGAAACCCCGCAGATACGAGGATCTTATATGCGATCCATGGAGGATGCTCTTATTGCCCCACCTTCGGTTGCAAAGCAGAGTGTCCGACCTCCGATTCACCACGAAAGGAAGGTTTGGCCCTCACCTCCACCCCCCATCCCATCATCACCATGTCGCTCTCCGACGCCACATCGCAAAATGGAATTGGATGAACCTCAAAGTTATGTGGATGACGCTCTGGCTTTCGTTCCCGGCGCTGAGGTTAAAGGACCACTGGACCCTCACGCACATACTTCTGTTACGCCACAAGTCAAGTCGCCTTCCGCAACCACCGAAAATGACGTCAATGAAACAACATCACTGCAGTCACGAGGCGAACTATATAACATTATTTCCCAAGTGGGTGAAGGAACCTTTGGCAAGGTGTACAAAGCTCAGAACATAACATCGAGGGTGTTTGTTGCATTGAAGCGGATACGAATGGAGTCAGAGAAAGATGGGTTCCCGGTCACTGCGATGCGAGAAATAAAACTTCTTCAGTCGCTCCAACATCCGAATGTCGTACGGTTGTATGAGATGATGGTCTCGACAGGTATGTGGCTTTGCCCACCTAACGTACGTTGCTCAAAGAGTGACAGGTTCCGTGTACATGGTCTTTGAATACATGGATCACGACTTAACAGGCGTTCTTTCTCAGACGCAGTTCATTTTCACAAATGCTCATCTCAAGTCTCTTTGCCACCAAATGCTCGCCGGCTTAGCTTACCTCCACCACAAAGGTGTTATTCATCGAGATATCAAAGGTTCAAATATCCTCGTCAACAATCGTGGAGAGCTTAAACTAGGTGACTTCGGTCTTGCACGTTTCTACCAGAAACGTCGGTGTGCAGATTACACAAATCGTGTTATCACGTTATGGTACAGACCTCCAGAACTTTTGTTTGGCGCAACGGTTTATGGACCAGAGGTTGATATGTGGAGCGCTGGCTGCATCATGCTGGAACTCTTCACAAAAAAGCCAGTTTTTCAAGGGAACGACGAGATACATCAGTTGGATGTGATTTACAAGATTTTTGGCACACCTACTCCTGACCGTTGGGCTGAGGTCATGGATCTCCCCTGGTTCGAGCTTGTTAAGCCCCGAGAAACTATACCTAACCGTTTCAGAGATCTTTTCCAGAAGTGAGAATATTGTTGCCAATCGTGGTTCTTGACTAACCAAATTTCTAGATGGATGTCGTCATCGGCTTTGGACCTGGCAGAACGTTTGCTTGCTTACAATCCATTAGGACGCGCAACTGCTGCTCAAGCAATGGAGACCCCTTATTTCACTGAAGAAGAACCTAAAGCTGCGTTACCTGTTGGGTAAGTTACAAGCTGAAGTCCACATCGTTCATATCAGACAATGTTGATGCATAATGATGTAGACTTGCAACGTTGGAGGGGGAGTGGCATGAACTGGAGACAAAACGTGAACGTGCTAAGAAGAAGAGAAAGGAGAATGCCGCCACAGAGACTCAACACGTTTAAATGTATCATGCAATTATATCTATGGCCATCACGAAAAATCAAGCTAATGCCACAGTAAGGCGGACCAATCCTTTTTCGGTCAAGTGTTGAACAATGGATTCGACCTATGGAGTTTGTTAGTCACGCACCGCGCACAAAGGATACACGGACTTACATTTGCTGCGGTCAATCTTATTTGTGCATCCCATCGTTTTGTGAATGGAGCCCCAGTGTCTTCAACTTCCTCAACAATATCCCCGAGCCCACCGGCTTTGCCCTGCGCATCATCCTCTTCTCTATTACCCTCGAACCAGATAAGCTTATCAACCTGGTCAATCGATCCACGTAAACGACCTTGCTCAATCATCTTACGGGCCATTGTTTCTGCAGCTCCTGGAGTCAAGTCAAGTAGAGCACCCAATCCCCCAAAAGTGATATTGTTATAGATTTGAGAACTTGCGAGTAGATTGTGTTCCATAACAGCACGATCCAGAACTGTGGAAGGACCAGTTCGAGTGCTTGCAGCAGATTCATCCATACAATCGTACCGCCCGGCAGAAGCGAGACGATCATTAGAAGAAATGGATATTTTGGCTAACTGATGAGGCTTAAGAGTTTGCTCAAACTCTTTTACTTCAGCAGGGCGAAGGATGTGGTCGAGGAACATTTTAGAAAGGATATTGTACGTTGGGAGGTCAAGAGTACGCTCGTCACGGTAAAGAGAGGCAAGAACACGAGACCGATTGGGTCCAGCAGGTGCTAAGACAGCACAGGTGACTGCAGCGAGCCTGGAACTAGAGTCAGTGCGCCCTCACATTTAAAACAGCGGTTGGCTCACAGCATGTGGCGTCGTTCTTCCTCATCAATCTCTCCGACGTAGCTAAGCTCATGGTAACGGGTAGCGGCTTCCAAGAATTTACGACTGAAATCGTGTATTCTGGCTTGGCAAAGCTTGAATTGCAAAAGAGTTTCACGATCATTCGAGTCAGAGTGTAAGAGAAGGGCTGCACGGTTATAATATGTCTCTGCTTGGACAGAATCTTCATCTTCTAGAAGGAGACGGACAATACGAACATAGACTTTTAGCCTCTCAGCATCACTTCCAAGTCTGATGGTAATTGATCAGTTGCGAATGCAGATGAAAGATGAGCACAATCCATACGCGCCTCTCAAGGGATATACCCATAAGCACCCGGGCAGAATCACTCCAATCCTCTTGCTCTTCGAGTAGATTTGCAAGCTGGAAACGCAGGGTGTTGACCTGAGCAAGATATCGATGAGATGTGGCCACGTTGTAGTTGCTCGAGACATACTTGTTCTTCGTAGCTCACGATGCGTGGTTGTACTGTGCTCAGCGTGTCTTCCACGACGCGTTTTCGTAGTTCAGCATCTTTAATTGAACATTCACCCAATATCTTGACGAGTTCCGAAAGAACTTGACGACCAACGACAAGACCGACACTGTCCTGATTGACAACAGTATCTACAAGTTTATGGAGATCTGCGACGAGTCTAGACGGATCGGAGCAAGATAATATTTCGGGTATGAGTGCAATGAATGCAGGACCTTTATCTTTTTGGCTGAGAGCAGAAATCTGTGCTAGTTGGGCATCCATGATGTTCGAAGGTCATTGCCATTGGTGGTTGCACTCTCATCTAAAACAGTCATCACGTGGCAATGGTAATTATGGAGGTCATTTCATTGTAAGATTTTTGTTGTCTTCATTTGTCTTTCTTTTCCCCCACATTTGAAGCTGAAAGCTGTTACAACAGGCGAAAAAGTCCTTTTTACAATCTGCAGTATCTACACCATCGGAAAGTCCGGACCTGTCTCGCTTGATCATCAAAACTCCTGAGCACCGAAACATGGACATTAGTGATCTTCGTTGCTATCCAGAGAGTCACTGGTTTTTTTCCCTTCGCATTATCCAATTAATTGCTTTGTATCGTTAATCGCCCCCCTCCTTCTATGCCTCGTTCAGAGGCGGAAGCTCCTTTCAGCAAGCCTGGGACCAACGTCGATTTTATTGGTCCTTCTACCTTACTAACCTTGCTTGTCCTCCTAGGAATCATGGTCTTCTGTCCAAAGAGACCGAGGCATCTCCTGGTCACTCCGCTCGCACTGCAGAGTCAGCTGGAGCTCGATATCGAAAGTTGTCATCTATAACATATCTTACACCTGGGTCAAAAGACTCTCGCGATAGAGTTCCGCAGAGAACGCCCAAGCCATTTGTTATAGTAATACCACCCGGTTCATTAACAGAAAAACATGGTCAACTGGGCCCTACCCTTACCTCCGGTCCTCATCACAGATTATCAAACGGTATTCTGATGCCTCTCTTTCCGACGGTAAGTGGTTCACTAAAGACACGTCCTTGTGCTCATAAGTTTGTAGATGTATGGCCAACTGACTGCCATAGCTCACGAATTCAATTTTCCTGCCACAACTGGCCTGTGTCTTTACCTTCATTTTGTTGAGAATGGTGTAACAATGACGCCACGTATTACCGACGAAACTTGGCCGTTTCTGTGGGCGCACGTTTTTGAGGCTTCTGCTCCAAAACTCCCAATCTTTGGGAAGATCGAATTTGACCTCGATTTTCATCGAGCTCGTTGGTTTGCAACATGGTTGGCATTTTCGCATCGTGATAACAACGGCAATCTCGTCGCACCTTCCGACACACATGGGCGAAGTGACAGTAAGCCCACAGGTCGAGAAGACCAGGAAATGGCTGTTCCGACAACACACCACGTCCCGCGCAAACTCTCCCTTGTCGATAGATACGAAATGCATTCAGCTCGTTTGGGCTTCCGACAGGCCTCTCGTAATGAGCTTTCTTTTCCTGAACATTCTCGTCCATCAAGTTCTCGGATGACATTTCCCATCTTTCAGGATGAAGAGTACAAGACAACAAGGCAAGACCTTGATGGTCGTGTCAATTCATGGCGTTCGAGTGTCAACCTCAAGTCTGCAACCCTTGTTTCCACTGGGAAAACAAGTTTGGAAACGGCTAACGTGCCAAGTTTCCTGTCCATTGACGACCCACTCTTAGATAATCCTAACGAACAGCTAAATCTCGAGGACTTTGCTTGGTCTGTCACTTCTGCTGGCCCGGACGACTACAATCCTATGTTGACGGCCTCGTCGGATCGTATTCCCTCTGTGCACATAGCTAATCGAATGGAAGGGTCCGTCTGCCTTACGCCGTCGGATCATACTTCGTTTGGACCTTCTGACTACTCTCTGACATCACCAGCTCCCAGCATATATCGACTTCCGTCGCCCGATATCGCCTACCGTATGTTTGAAAACGCGCCGCAGACACCTTCTACAGCGACGACCTGGGGAGCACCTACTGAAATTCCGTATTCATTCGCGTTCTCACGGCCGTCATCTGTAGACCTTGGGGATAGAATGATTTTTAGCAGACCTGTAACTCCTACAACAGCAACAAGCTGGGGTCCGGCTTCGTGGCCGGCATCGCCCGCTTATAGCGCATATACTTCCAAATCAATTCACATGTGCGACCGTGGTGATTTTAGCCGTCCCGTGACGCCTTCAACGGCAACATCCCGGGGCGTGCCGTTGTCTTCGCTTCTTAGACCTGCTACCACATTTCATGTCACTGCCAGACATCACGGATCTGAGGACATAGAAAGTGAGCTAGGACGGAGCCCCGTATCTTGGTCGCCCACTATCAGCGCTAATGGCTCTTGCTTAAGAACTTCCAATGATGCTCCATGGGGCCATTCGTGTCCATACTACAGATTGAGCTGTACACGTCCAACTCCTCAAATATCTTTCTACGTTCCTTCGTTCTATCCGCATCTCGTTATCTGCAAGTGATCTCCTCTCACTAGTCGATAAATTTATATTAAACTACTTCAGACCAGTCTGTCTACCCTCGATTTGACCTTTATCCCGGGGTTACACTTGAAAACTGCACTGTGACCAGGTATCCTGATTCCAGCTTATATCTGGACGTCCCAATCTTTATCGCTGAAGATACTATCGTACAAAGAGCCGTCATGGTGGGATTTACTCCATGCTATCCTGTTTTTGATCTTTGTAAGGCTTGTTTGTCAGTAACTTTTCATCTGACTTCTTATGATCTTCTCTAGATCCTGCTGTCTACCCGGATAATCTTCACAAGATCTACTCATCAACCCATTTGCCCATTTCTTCCATAGATTTGGTTCCTACATGTTAGTTCTTCAATATATGTAGAGAAAGGGTGACGCCGTTATCGGGTATAACATTGCTGATATATTCCCTGATAGACTCTGCCATCACGTGTCGGCCAGCTCCTGTAACGCAAAGCCTCGACATAGAGATACAAGAAGTGCAAATATACCCTCGTTTTAATCTATGTATGCCTTTTAACACTTCTGCAGCACCCATCAGTGTCTATAACTGATGATCAACTTTTACAGACTCGACAGTGGATGGAAATGTGTCACGTGGTTCCAACTTGCTTGGCTATCCACGCTTCGATCTTTGTATGCTGCGAGTTATTTATTTTTAAGCTCTAACTTATTTGCATGTGTAGATCCAGTGATTTATGGCAGTTAGACTCAGCTGTCGTGGCAGTATCTGGGACAGATCAAATTTTAGAAAAAAATCACATATTAGACAGGCTCAGAAAGCCTGACTTTGAATAGCTCAGACTAGATTTTTATTGAATTTTCTTTAAATTAAATTGAAAAAAGTTATATAGATAAAACTGCTTTGTACTTGTATTGAAAAATACATTCACTGCTGGCACCAGAACCTGTTTCCACCAGAAAAAGTGAGAAAGAAATGTGTCATACCATTTCTTTGGCAACTTTTTGCCTTAGAAAAAGGCATTTTCCATTGTCTCTAACTTTTTTCCATTGGAAATATGTACATTGTAAATGGCATGACACATTTTCTTGTCACTTTTTCTGATGGAAACAGGTTCTGGTGCCAGCAGTGATTATGGACCTTCTTTTTAGGTCCTATCACCCATTCAGCCTGAACTTAAAATAACAAAATAAATTTCTAAAATCTATATTTATATAGCTTTTGATTGTTCATGTTAGAACAATTAAATCTATTTGCAACTTGGCAAACCTTGCAGCTCCTGTCTTTTGGTCTTAGAGCTAAGAATATGAAGTCATTTAAAAATTCAGGCAAAGCTGAGTTTGATGATTTGATGTTTATAAAGTTGACATAGTTTACTACTAATAGACACAGAAGAACTAGCTACATTTGGATAATTAAACTACTGTAGACAATAATTCTATCTGTAAATCTTCAGTTGCAAATGTAGAGTCTATGTAAGTCCAAGTCCAAAATTTCATCTACAAGTATTTTTGTGCAATTATATTGATATTATATCATAGCGGCGACAAGCGCCATCTCCAACTTTTATAATGCATGCATATAATACATACCAACAAACAAGAGTGCAAAAGCACAATATTAATGTTTTGCATTTAATCAATAAAATTTGTAGGCTAAGAGCTACACGTAATGTGGGAAGATTAATCCTGAGTTTCATATAAGTTTGCCAATATCATCGCTTTCTTTGCTGCTTTCAATACTACCAGTAGCAGAGTTGGCAGGGTTGCTGCTGAATGACACCCAAAGAGGTTCAGAACATGTGGGAGGACCTTCTGGATCAGAACAATCAGCATCAGCAAGTAAAATCACATCTTGTACATTGAATGAAAGAGTGTGTGTGCATGTAGTTTCAGCCATGTATGACGACAAGGTGAATGTTGCAGCCACAGCACTATATTCAGGAACTTTCTTTTTCATCATCCTAGGTAAATTTTGGTAGCACTCCATTTTGAATGGTTTGCAGCCATCATAAACAGGTACTTGAAAGAGGCACAAGTTAGGACACAAGTGAGTGAACAAACAATCTGACTATTTACTCACTACTTTCACCCAGAGACCTGACAGGAGCTTTTCAACTCAATCTAGAACTCTTCTTCTTTTCAGTGAGGTGCTTTGAAGGTGATGGAGGAGGAAGCTTGGTCTTTTTAAGTGAAGCTTTGTAAGTAGGCATCAAAATATGACAACAAATATATACTAGTCTATACATAGAGAGAGTTACTCCTTGGGCCCACAGGGGAATAGCAATCTTTGATAAGGAAAGCATGGAACTTGCCACAGCCATTGCTCGAGAAAATGTTTGATCAGAGAATGCTATTGATATGCTGCTTTGCTTAGCAGCCTCACTAGAGATTACGCTGATGAGCCCTCAGTTTGGCCCAACACATTTTAAGCCTTTAACGCACCAGCACTGACCCAAGGCGGCAAGACCCCAGCAGCCTCCTATGAACAAGTCCCCCACGCAGCATCGATGTGCCCTCGCAGCCGACTACAACATCTACAGGCAATGGTAGAACTACTCACACAGCAATCAGCCTTGCTGCCTGCTCTACGGGAAGTTGTGGACATCACCAGTTTGCAGGCTCTCCTCTTCACAAGGAGCACCCCACTACCCCCAAACTTGACACATTCCGGTTACATGACGCATCACGCTCCCTACCTGCACGTGCCACCCTCACAGGGATGATTAATGAAAACCATGCCATCACCCCTGCATACAGGCTCCACACTCCGCCGGCACTCCCTGCCGCCATCAGCAGATCACCACCGGCTTGGCCTTCCTCTTCGAATTGGAATATGTCCATATTCGACTCAATAATGACAGATGATCAACAGCTGGCACTTTCAATCACCGCCACCACACGCCACATTACAATTTAGCGCCCACCCTTGTCAAGACTTTGATTGACGCCCTGCACGTTATGTGGTGGCACGCCCAAGCTAACCGCCTGCATGACGC
>JAGGAT010000771.1:0-18045 GCA_017657195.1 Termitomyces sp. T70a | reverse complement strand
CCCAACCCGGCGGGGATGGTAAGGACAACCCCCAAAAGTGGGGGTGTGTTTTTTTTTGCTCTGTTGAAATTTAAAAGAAAAAGGCCCCTCAAAAAAAAAAAAAAAAAAAAAAAACAAAAAAAGGTCGAGGTGTCCTATCAGGACTCCAAGAAGTTTCCAGTGAGAATGGGTGTAAATCTGGGAGAATTTGGGATATGGCTTAGATGTCTGGCCCCAGTCAGGGAGTGTTTTAATGTCGAAAGGCACTTATGCTAAAGTTCTGTCTTATTTCTTCATCAGTTTAGAAGCAGAGTCCAACTCTCAAATGAATGACACATACTCATGCCAATATCATTACGAGAAACAGTGCTCAGAAAAAGTTGAAAAGGATAAGAAAATGAGTGTAACATACCAGAATAATGAACTAGAAAGAATGAAAAGAATGATCCTCTGACAGAAATTGAAGCAGCTGGATGTAAGTGTTATTTTCTTCCAGAATTTCACTGTGAGCTCAACCCAATTGAAATGTACTGAGATGGGTCAAACTTTAAGTTATATATTTATGAATAGTCTTCAGCTGTATTAATAATAACTACTTTTAAGGTTACCCACCTACATCAACATTATTTTTCCATGGTTCATCTTCATAAATTTGCCAACTTGGCAGTTAGAGTCCTTAGACTTGTTCTCTTTGGATTTCTTTCTGTCAGGTGAATAGTTATTATTATACTACTGATTTGGTATTCTAATATACTTTGAATTTTTCTCTGCCACTTGCATAACTTGTCCACAATCCCCAGAAGTCACCCTTACAATTTCAATCTGTAAAAAAAAGCTTTTCAAATTAGAAATCTGCCTGTTCAAATAGAACTTTGCACATGCAGCATTTCAAACCTGTAACTAAATGAAGGATATCCTCTTCTGTCTCTTCATCTTCACCCTGGCCAGCCATTGCTAGTGCAGCTTCCTTGTAAATCCCCTCTTTCTCCTTTTGGCTCATCTTGCAATCTGCACAGTTACTAGGAATAAATTTGCCTTTATTGAGCTTTTTTAACTCCTCTACAAAGTCCCATTCTTCAAGGTTATATCACATCCCTAGCTATTTCAGCATATTCAAAGTCTAGATGAAGCCTTTTTAACTCATCTATAAGGTCCCATTCTTCAAACAGTTACATCACATCACTAGCTAATCCAGGATATTTAAAGTCTGGGTGACTAGGTGGCTGTCAGGGGACTACTATTTCACATCTATTTCTTGTCTATTTCTTCATCCTTTCTTCATCCATTTCACATTTATTTCTTCACTTCTCAGCCTTGCTCTCAACTCTCTGGACCTCTGCCTACTTGGTTGGGGGCTAGCACAGGCCATACTTGATTTACTCAGTCTGATGCCAGATTCCTTCAAATGTCAAATTGGTCTGAGTTTCAAAAGAGGGAGTAATTCTTCCATCAAGCCATCATTTACTCTCTCTTTTCAGACTCAGCTGCATATGCGACCCAGACATGTGACCTCAGCAGATGATCTAGACATGTGGCTCAGGCATGTGATCCAAACAGGTGATCTGGACATGTGACCATGCATGTGACTTACCTTTTATTTTCTTTGAGCACCTAGCAGGCTGAATCCTTAGACTTGTTCTCTTTGGATCTCCCTCTGCCAGGTGTGTAGCTATTATTACTTTACTTATACATACACTAATACACTTTGGATCTTCCTCTGCCAGGTGTGTAGCTATTATTACTTACTTATACATACACTAATACACTTGTGATCTCCCTCTGCTAGGTGTGTAGCTATTATTACTTACTTATACATACACTAATACACTTTGGATCTCCCTCTGTCAGCTATGTGATTAAGCTATAGCTTTCAGAGGTTGCCCTTACAGTGGCAAGTCTTTGTCAAAGATCATTGCTTGTACTTTTCTGCACAGTTCAATGTTTAGGTTATCATTTGGAATCTGGGCATTATGCAGGTAATGTTGGACTTCACTAGGTTTTAAATTCATTTTGTTAATATTTAGCACATCAATTGCAAAGTGTAACCAGCGAGGTTACTAGGACTACATAGTCTGTGTGCCAACAGCACCTATTGTACTAGATTAGATCCTGACATGCGCCATTGACATGCATCTGTAGATACATAATGACAACATCTTGTACTTTCACTACTTAGCTAGTCAAGTCCAATATTGTGGTCTGATTCAGCTATGACATAATAACACAAGATTGTTCTATCTGTAGCCAATAGCTATACAAAAGCCCTATGTGCTATTGAATTGGTTCTAATGTTTTGTCATTATAATGATATCATACTTTGTTAATTAAAGTTAAAGTTTATCTTCATATTTCATACTCAGATACATTAACTTCCTGCTCATTTTCTTGACCATATTGAGGAATTCTTTTGATAATTGATGATATTTTCTCATTCATGTCCAAACATAGACACTTTTTTGGACCTGTCTCATAGCATATCCAAGCTTGTGCAGCCACTACCTTGTGCAACTCTCAAAATCTTTGACTTTCTGAGGTCAAGCCTCAATGCTAGATTAATGACATTGTTCACCTGTTCAGCAAATTTCAATGGTATGATCTAAATATTACATTTCATTCATTGTGAGCACCTCTGTGATGTTAATAAAAACTAACTCACTTCACCAATAGAGACAACTGTAAATTACTGTTAAATTGCTAAAGCACCACACTCATCATTCAAAAGTGATGGGTGCACATGGTGCTTTTCTGATTCTGTTGGTGCCAGTGCTTGGAAGTGCTTAAGATATTAAGCAAGGTGTGAAATTTTCAAATATGGGCCTTTACTGACATCTTTTGCCATGCATATACTAGCCTGCATTTGTAGATTCTTGGTGGAAAGATTCTTGGAAAACTTTGCACATAATGCAAAGTATTCTTTGATGGCCTAGAGCTTGATTACTGCACTGTAAAATTTATATTAGAATTAAAAGTGTAGTTTAATTGAGAACACTATGAACAATGTTATTCCTCAGTCCCACATAAGTGACTAAGTAACTGTACCTAAGAACAATATTATTCTATGGTACAATTAGTTGATGGATATGATGAAATGTAAGCATTGGCAATGTACCCTCAGTCCCATGTAAGTAACTGAGGGTTCTTACAATGATGAGTACCTATATATATATATATATATATATGTGGACAATGGAGTCATTATCCATTAATGTGTGATGTGTGTCAATAATGGAGTGGCCACCAGTGTGATATGATGTGATGAGTTGAGAGGGTAATGACATTATAGTTGATGGTGCTGATGTGACCTACTAACAATTTATACCATGTTGCATTCTTTAGCAGCTTCTCATTGATAAACTTCATGTTAGGCTGCAAACCCTTGATCTCCTCATCAATCATTATATCAAGCATTTCCTCAACAAGTTTCTGCTGTTCCTTCTGCAGAGGTTCTATCTCTTCTTGGTCAACTAACATTATTCATGCCTAGTGATGAGTTCAATTTCAGCATTGATTCAATCTATGATCATCAAAGACCTTACCCATCACCAAGATTGGCATGATCTCTTCTCTATTGATCTTGTGCATAATCTCACATAACACATCTAAATTTATACTGGTTTTATTCATGTCACAAGCTTCTCTTACAAGTTCATAAGCTCAAGGTTATGCACTAAAGAAAGTATCAAGTTCCTTGCATCCTCTAGCTGCCACTAACAATTCCTTCTTCTTGAATGTGATTGATCTTCCAGCATTGGTCAAAGTGGAAAGGGCTCTGAGGCATGGCCACTTTGTTGGCTAGTGTGAAAGGTCAGCTTATCCATGTTAAGATGGATGAAGCATAATGTACTCACAGAATTGATCCTTTGTGCTACAGTAATGATGCCCAAAAGTAAATCTGTAAGGGTGACCTCTGGAGGCTATGGCTAAGTCACACAGCTGGCAGAGGGAGATCCAAAGTGTATATTCAGTACTATCTAAGGTGGTACAGATATAGCTACATACCTGGCAGAGGGAGATCCAAAGAGAAAAACTCTGGGGATTCCCTATGCCAAAGGTGGTGCTTCCAAGGCTCTGGATGCATGGGAGCTACTGTACAGAATAACAGAAAGCCTCAACCCTAACCTAAAACAGTGGAAACCTGGAGATTGTCCAAATCCAGAAGTGGCTGTGCTGGGGGGCCGACAGTAAATGAATTACAGATAGAGAACCAGCATAGCTAGAGTCCTAAAAGTTATACCAGCAGATAGGGCTTGAAGAAATGCATCAAGGAAAATTATAGTGAGGGTAGCCAGAGAAGAAGTAGAGGGTGAGAATGAGAGATGAAGGAAGGGTCTCAATGCAGCTATGCTGGAAGACTGACAATAAATGAATTACAGATGGAGAACCAGTGCAGCTAGAGTCCTAAAGGTGGTACTAGCTGATAAGGCTTGAGGAAATGCATAAAGAAAAATTATAGCAGGGGTGGCAGGGGCGGATTAGAGGGTGAGAAGGAGGGACAAAAAATAGGTCCCCTGACAAGATCAGTACTGTCACAATTACAGATACTTAACCTGAATATGCATTATGTGTGCTAAGTTATGAGGAATCCAGGCAAAGTCCCAGAGAACATGCTAAGAGGTGTTTAGGTTGTGACAGAAAGGTGTGGTAATGGAGAGGTGTGCCAATACAGATGTTCAGCAGCAGGAAGGGATAATTTAGTATTTTTGTATTAGATTTGTGAAAATGTTGCTTAGCTTCAAGTTTGAATGTCTTGCCATAGTTGCAAAGGCATGTATAGTACTAATAATGCCAATGATAGCAATGTAACGTAGTAGTCAAAAGAGTTGGCAAGCAAAGTGGCAAGAGAATGGCACTTCAGGAAAAATGCAGCAAAAATACAGCAGAATAAACATTGGTAACTTATAGCTTTTAGGATGTGCCAAAAGAAATCTAGAGTAGAGGATGATCAAAGGGAGCTTAATTCTATAATGCTATTGACAGAAAAAGTAAGTATTTATACTGGAAAGAGTTCATCATTGGCATTGTGCTAAGTGGTGCTAAAGGGCAGTGAACTAAAAAAAAATATAAGTGAACACTGCAAATTAAACTATTTTAATGTGAAGTCCACAATCAAGCTGTCCATACCATGTTGGCTAGCATCACTAAGTGCCAACAAGCGCCAAGGTGAAACACCAAGCTGTCTGCCATGAAAAATCTTCATTATTTTATGCTGCTAAGCGCTGCCATCACTAAAGAACATTAGTTCTTGTCATTTTGATGCCATCCATCACTTGTCAATCTATCCATTACCAGTGCTATCATTGATGGGAGAAGTTTATTGCTGTGCATGGCCATCAGATACTGCCTCGAATGGTTTAATTGTGCATGCCAGAGTGACTTTCCTTCCTGTAACCTCATCTGTGACCTGCCTAAGTGTCATACGATAAAGTTGGTTTGCCTGGCCCAAATGGAGGCTTATCAGCAGACTTTAAGATAACAGCATGCTCCAAATAAAATCACAAATGGAAAAGTCTTTTGGTGGCAACTGTTGGTTTTGGTAAGCAATGAAGAGATAATAGTAGTGGTAGTGATGACAGAGAAAAAGCATATAATAAAGAAGAAATAGATTATGTGTTTAGTGCTGGGCTATGGTAATTGTGCAAAAATGAAACAGAAGGCACTCCAAGGTTTGAGGGCCTTGACCTTGAAGGAAGCTGTGTGGATAAGCAAAGAAGTAAACCAAATGATGACACAAACAGAGAGAGTGGACAAGAAAATGCTGTTAATAATGTAATTGCCAGGCATTACAAAAAAATTGAAAATCATGCAGATTCAATGATATAGTACCAATTCTAGTCCAGAGTTTACAGTAGGGCAACCTGAGAAAGGAAAATGACAAGATTAAAACCGACAATTGCACCCGCCATGAGTTCAATGTCATGGAACAAACTCTAGTTGATTGTCATATAGGATAATCATATCCAAAAAATCGAATCATGATTCTCAACACAAATGGGAGGTCCTTTAACCAAACACGGCGTTTCAGTTGCTTTGGCTCAAGACGGTCGACCATTGCCAAAACTTCCGACAGGGAAGCTCTATCTGCAGGATTTTTCCTTGTCATCGCATTACCTATTTGAAAGAATTTCTCAAGCCCGTCATACTCCTACAAACACATGAACTTGATGTTGATAGAGTTAACTGTGCCATACCTTGACAATTTTCAAGATAACATTCCCCAAATGGTATATGTCAGTCTTGAACGGATCGTATGGAATTGTTGCTGAGCGTTCAGGGAATGACTGATCCTGGGCAAAAATTCCAACATCTTGTATGCCTATGTTCGATGGATAATGTCGAGAGATACCAAAATCAATAAAGTAATAGCGCAAGGACTTGACAGAGCCCCGCTCTCGCCATTCTTGCCATGGCTTAACACCATCGCGAGTATCAGGCTTGAAAAAGTGAAAACCCCCGGGGATTAATTCTGTCGCATCCATCATCAAATTGAAATAGCACGCGTCTCTAAGGAGGACCTTCAATCAACTAAATGTCCGAGTAAGGTTCAAGACCCTAACCTGTGAGCAATATGATTCTCATGCATGAATTGAAGGCCCTGCATTTCATTTTAACCCGGTTGTTTGTCTGAGAGCGAAGGAACAAACAGTAAGATACTGACGGACCGCGTCTGCAAATTCTCCGACGCGTCGAAATGGCAAATAGTTCATATGAAGCAGAATTGGCATGACAATGAACGCCACGTCTTTGTCATTTGAATCGTAGATGATTTCCAAGATAGGTACCGTATGGTTTCTTGGGTCAGATGAGAGGGTCTCTGAAGAAAGAAATTTGGCAATTTGAAGCTCTTCTGACAAAGCATTAACCTTCTTCAGCACGACTTGACGGTTGTCAGCTGTGCGTAATGCGTCCATTATCTCTGCGCTTTTCTGACGACCGAAAATCAGCTCAAGTCAGTGACTTAAGACGAAAACTTACTACCGGGGTGAGTGCATCCTCATGGTTAAATAGCTCGAGCTGGGAGATACTTGGATCTCTCCAAGAGGGCCGCCAATCTGGAGCGTATCGACAACGCAATTTATAACCTCGAGACAGGAGAAATGGATAGTAAGAGACCCAGACATGTTCGCTAGCTATATGCTTTCCTTCTCGTATTTCGCTAAGGAAATTCTCCCAAGTACCATGCAGTACACCGGACATGGGAAAAGCGAAGTTGAATCGTTGTTGTCACAGTAACGGTCACGTGACAATATTAATCGAGATTCGATCCGTTAGATTGGGCAAGTTGGCCACGTTTGACGTCACCCCGTCACATTACCCTCGCTCATATCACATACCATTGTGACGGGACCATATCACATACCATTGTAATGGAACGGACGAAGGACTCATTTCACACTACCTACAGTCGGGCACCCTCAGTCGTTCGTGATACAGACTGAGGGTGAGCTTGCCATTTTTCGTACCAGCTATATGTCGATACTGACTGTACCTATCAGCTTGAGCACTGACTTGTGTCTTGTATTACTAGGTACAGAAATATAGTTGTTTGTGATACAGACTGAGGATTGAGCACTGATTTGTGTCTGTGTATTACTAGGTACAATATCCGGATTCTAACAAATTGTATGAAAGACTGAGGATTGAACATACTATAACCTAGTGTGACCTTCTAACAACAATCACAATTAATAGCTGCATGAACCATTTTTTGAGTATCAAAAGCAGTTGGAAACTATCTTTGATGAGGATGCTGGCAATGCCCTGGCAGAGCTTAAATAGCACCTTATGTCATGATCTGATCTTGACCGATGTATTTTACTTATGTTTGAGTTCTGTTTACTTATTTCTCTTCATTCATTTTTTCTATGGACAGTCTACGATAGCCACCATAGGAGAATCCTCCTATAGTTCGAGCCCCTTACCCCTTGTTATATCACATTTATCCGAGTCTCCTATGAGATATTATCACAAGGACGAATTACCATAACGACTGTTGCATTCGACAGATGAATCTAACTTCGTTGTTGTTGGTTTTTTATTTATTTTAATAAGTCAGCTCCTGACACCTCAATTGTCACACTCTATTGTATAAGAAAAAAGATATCCACTGTCTTGAGCTTTTCACTTTGTTCTATGCCTTGGAAAATTAGATTTAAGATACTATGTATGTATCAAAAGGTTTAGGATAGTCAGATTTCTCATACTTCCAGCTTATGCATTTCACCGAGCATATGAGGGTCACAAAACTCGCTCTGATTTCATACTTTTGCATTTTCTATGCCTCATAAAATTAAATTTTGTATCAAGTAAGTATAGAGTCTTCTTTATATACAGTATACCAATTCCTGATTTCTCTTTCAGGAGCTGGAAATAGAGCGGATGGAGTCAGGTCAGAGCCGAATTCACATCGTGACAGATAACAGTAATCGATCTCTCAAGCTTGTCAATGTCATCCAGATGACTCGCTTTTTCTCAACACACCTCTGGACTCACCATGTGATACTGTTTGCAGGCTTTATCTTAGATTTTGGTTTTTCCTCCGTTCTACTACCGCACAAAAGGTCCGATACGATGGCTTTTACCCTTACCTGCTCATGCCCTCCTTGTTTCATAAACTAACGCCTGAGAATCGGGCCAAACGAGCTAGAGATCAGGCCCTTGATTATATCAATGATTTCCCCCCAATTATCGTAAATGGCGAGGATATTACAGGGGTAGCTCGAACCGTATTGAGGAAACAGATTGAATCGGCGTGCGTTTCATTCCATTCAAGCTATCCTCTGGTTAACCCTAAGACTGTATAGACACAATGCAACACTCGAAGGACTCCAGGCTCGTCGTGGCCAGTTCTTAGGTGGATTGTTTGCATTTTTCGTTGTGGTCCACAATACCAAGAGAAAATATGAAGCAGCCATCAACGAATTTGAGGTAATCATCGCGGCTTGTTCTTTCTCCTGCCAGTGTGCTCCTATGTATATAGTCAGAGACCAGGAGAATTTAGCACGATGCACTTCAAGCCATTGAACAAGAAGTAGCTCAAAGGATCTCTCAGGAGGTTGGTTGGTC
The DNA here is from genome assembly GCA_017657195.1 of Termitomyces sp. T70a. NCBI lineage: Eukaryota > Fungi > Basidiomycota > Agaricomycetes > Agaricales > Lyophyllaceae > Termitomyces > Termitomyces sp. T70a. The sequence continues at coordinate 9,003 of JAGGAT010000771.1, read as the reverse complement.
TCTTTAATTCGTTACTCCACACTGTGGCATTTTCGAACATACATTCAGGGCGCAGCAGGGCTGCTGAACCCTCAGTTCACAAGACTATCCCACGACGCTAGGAGAGTTGCAAATCAGATATACAAAACTTCCATAGAAATTGATGAGGGGTCGAAGTATGTATTGTCATCAATTGAACATAAGCTAATATTCTCTTTAAAAAAGCAGTCTCAATCAAAGTATCCAGCGACGCATCTGGGATAAAGACGATATTGAGGAATTTGAGAAAAAACAGAATCAAGGGGCCCAAATCAACTATCTCGAGGATACGGCGACGTCTGCGCAACAGGCGGCCAGAACGTCTTCTCCGCAGGGGTAAGATATTAATCGAAAGTGGACAGACATCATTACACTTGAATTAGACTTTCCCCGCCACCACGAGCGGCACGCGTTTTCCAGCAAGCGGAGGACGCTGTTGAAATGTAGGAATTTTGCGAAATGACAATGTTCTCGGCTGATATTTACATTTGTGCATATGATCTCAAGGGCAATGCCGACTGAAAGCAGACATCGTAGACAAGAAACCTTTGTTACCTTTGGGTATGTGGATTTTCCATGATGTTGGGATGCTCGCGGCTAAGTCTAGGTGTGGAAGTGTAAGCTCAAGGGGCTCATCAGGCTATGAAGGTTCTGCTTCAGGCTACTCGGCGTGAGCCTTGATCAGATTTTTTGGTACAACTTACTTCATTTCATTCATAGCAGCGATTCCTACCAGGCGCCCACTGGACTTGATGAAGACGACCTGGAGGACGTCAATTTTCAAACTCTGTACAATGATTTTGTGGCCATGTATCAGGATCGTTAGAACGCTGAGTTCTAACTACATTTATCTCTGCTTACAGATTTGAGATTAGTCCTTCCTGTCGGTCGTATGTCTCTACGACGCGTTTAATGATCACTGTAAAGAACTGTTGTTTCTCTCGAGGCTTCTATCCCTTTATTTGAGTTTATGTGTGCCATAACTTTATGAAATGTTCAAATGTGTCTGCACGAAATTTATTCATTCCTTACAAGTGTTAATAATACAGATATGTCAAGAGTAAAACAAAAGGCAACTTGGGTATTGCCGCTGGTTCATGAGCATTCAGTGTTTTGTATCAACTAACAGTATCATTGTAATGCAAACATACCACGATCAACTTTTCCGACAACGAGACACTCTATCCGTAGGATTTGTCCGTGCACTTCACCTAATTGGGAAAAGTATTCAAGGCCGTCATAATCCTGACCAAGACAGTGAAAACATTGATTGATGATCATGCGGTGAACCACCATCTGCTCTGACAATCTTCAAAATAACATTACCCAAATGGTATGTGTCGGTCATGAATGTGTGATAGGGAATATTTGAGCGTTGTCTGGTCCTGAATGCCATTTTGTTGGATCACTACTGGAGATACCAAAATCTATAATGCGATAACCCAAGGACTTCGCGGAGCCTCGTTCTCGCCATCATGTGTATTCGAGTTCATAAAATGAGAAGCTGCAAGTAGGAGATCTGAACAACCATATTGAGATCGAGAAAGCAGACGTCTTCTATCCGACGAGTGGTCAAGCGCATAATTCGTAGCCACGAGAGTTGAACAGTCTGGAAAACACCCATACATGTTCTTTAGCTATGAGTTCTCCTCCAAATATTGTCAAGATAATCCCTCGGGTAGTCAGTTATAAAAAAAAAATAACAGACATGGAGCGAAGATGTTTTATTAACAGCAAACGAGTCCATGTGGTACTAGAGGTAAGTGGCAAGAAAAAAGAGAAAAATATTCGTAATGTACAGAGTATCAAGGATAAACTCTAAAAAACCAAGATACATACATGCAAGCCTATGCGTCTTCTAAATTGTACAATACATGATCTGACTATATGTGATATGTCGATGGCATAGATATGCATATAACTCAGGTGCATTGTCACCAACGAGTAACATTACACGACTACAGTAGCGCCTCGTATACATCTGTAGATTCTGTGAAAATTAATGTAACAATGATATCACAGACACGCGGATGTGCAATACAACCCAATGCCAGTGTCTAGATTTCAAAAGATCCCAGAACCCGGAAAGAACTGTGATCCGCCTACCGCTTCTTCCTCATCGCTATCACTTAGCGATGTCCGAGATCGCATAGGGGACTTCATATTAAGCTCTGTACTAGTCTTCATCTTTTGTAGTTGTGGCGGAGACACCGCGCGAGGCGCTGACGCAGGTTGTGCTGGAGGAGGAACTACTTGCATCAACGCTGGATTATCTTGCAGGTTACTCTGCTCGAAAGGGTCTGGGTCATCTTCTTGATCTTGCGGGTGCAACGACGGTGATGGTGGCAAAAGCGGTTGCCGGGGGATGTAGCGGGATGTAGCTGCGGAGGGCAGGTAATGCGGTTGCGGAGGTGGCGGAGGCTGCGGATGTACGCGAGCCTTCATCGGTTGAGTCTGTGCAGAAGTCGATGGCGCAGGTTGCCGCCTCGAGGTTTGTGGACGAGCTTGAAAGTTGTACTCAAACTGAAACGGCTGTGAACACAAAGAGAAAAGACCAACAGAGAAAATATCTGACCGTGGAAGACACTTCTTCGCGTCTGACCTGCCCCATATCCTTGTCAATGCAGTAACAGATCCATAAAGTGTCCGCACTGAAAATGGAAAGGAGAAAGTCAGCCTTAGCCAATACAGTGGCGATAACGACCTACGCATCCTGCACTAGTCCAACGCAAAAAAGGCCAACTATCGCAGTAACGCCACCCGCAAGCAAAGCAGCACTAAGAGCGAAATCGGGTGCATTCAGAGTATGAGCCACAAAAAGGTATGTCGTAAGCGCGAAAGGGAACGTGAGGGTCAGAGGTGCTATAGTCAAGAGCAACAAAGGCGCTGTATACGACTGTCAACAAATGCATGAGATCAACGGTTAGATGAAAAAGCTCACGTTCCATGCCAAATCCCTTCCTTGCATTCCTCCCTGTCTTCGCCTCAACCCCATTGGTGAGTGCCCTAGCTCTTCGAGCGCTGCTCATAAACGGGTCCCCAGTAAGACCAGCATATACCAACGCATACTTGCTAAGAGCAGTAGTTACACCTTCGAGATAACCAACGACCATGCGAATGCCCGTAGCGAGGAAGAACGCGCGCGCAGGAATGTACACCGGGAGGCGATTAAGTAAAATCATGAATAGTGTAAGAACACGTATGGAGGTGAGGATGAGCGCTGACAACGCGATCGTTCCTAATGACGGTCCTGTTGATCGAGTAAGGGCAGCGTGGATCGTGTGTGTGGACATCGATGGAGGTAGTGGGGTATCAGGACTATGGAGAACAATGAAGAAATCCACGGTGATAACAATTGTAGATGAAGACATACTCAGCAAAATACCAAGCGCCGATGACACTGGCAGTCGTCATGCGCAACACACCTCGCGCGACACCCCACATCCACAACCACACCACAACAGTTCCTGAGATTGACCAATTAGCCCACCCATGCAGATGCCATTCCCACGTTGACACCCCATCCAGGTGCCATACATATCCAATGAATATGAGACGGAAGATAAGTGTCAAGAAGGGTATAGATGCGAGTAAAGCGATAAGAAGGATGGCAGGTGATAATGCAAGGAGGAATGGATTATTGATAAGAAGTTCGGTTGTGAGATTGAGAGTTGCTGATGTTACGTGAAGTTCCCTTGGGAGATGTACTAAACGTCTGGCGGTGATTAGACATAGCACTAGAGGTACGATAGCAAAGAGTCGGAGCCTGGTAGGGAAATTGATTAGCGACGTGCCAGAGATAAAAGATATATCGAGAAGGTGAAAAAATTGAAGCCAGTGCCACGTGTAATAGCAAGTTTTCAAACGCGTTTCTCATGATGTAATAGGAGGTAGAAGCCACGGGAAGGGGACCCTGCAATAGAAATAAATGGTTCGATAAAAACTACTCACCCTACGGTTTCTCCCCAAGTTGGATCTTGGTCTCCGTCCCACATAAAACTCCCTACAAACGCCCATATGGCAGAGATAAATAGTGTAGCAGGAATAAATACGGAGGTTGCGAACATGACTGGACGTGCGAAAACCCGCAATAGAAGAATATGTGTATACGCGGCAATTGCACTGAGGATGGTGAGGATGGTGAGCATTGGCACGGTGTGAAGTAGGGTCGTGTAGGGTCGAGTGCGTGAAGATCTGTCAGGTGTCCGAGTAACGAAGAGAAGGATGACAGAGAATAAGAAGCAAATAGAGACACCTGCGCACCAAACCGCTGTCCACATTGAGTCGTGATACTTCCGCCGATGTCTGGGTACATGCCGAGGGTCCGGTAATGAGAATACATCGAGTGGTCTCGAACGACCGTCCCGTGGCAGAAGTGATTCAGTTAGCGACAACGAGATGGGACCTCTGTTCGTCGTCGGTGGTGGTGGTAATGGCTGGTGTGATGGTAGAACACGTATCGTCTCAGGGCCATAGACTCCTGGAGGGGGTCCTGGATCAGTTGAATCCGATGGTGTAGGCGTTGACGACCGAGACCGCGAGCGAGAATGTCTCATCATAGGAGACGCCAGATGTGCTAACCAGCCCTTCGGCGAGTCCTCTGGACTTGAAGAACCATCCTCAGATGCAATGAGTGGAATTGATTGAGGACTATGATGCCTCAAGTTGAACTCCGACCGGCCTGTGCGTTCATCCTCATCCAAACGAAGATACGGGTCATCATCATCCTCAGGACCCCCTGGACGACGGGCAGTAGTTGCGCTTGCTTCACTGTCTCTCAAATGCGGATCGTCGAAGTCGTCAAGATCGCTGTCGGGATTATGACCTGCGCGAGACTCATCGTCGGTGGTGAAGGAGAAGAACATGGGCTGGGACGACGCCATACTGGACGAGGCATTGTGCTGCCTCGTCAGAAATTGAGACGCATAAGCAGCAAACGAAGTTGCCATACGGCAAAACTGTTGCGGAGAGAACAAGAGCAAGGTGCAAACTGCCCTTGCAAACCTGTTGGTTCCAATTAGGAACGCTCGCGTAACCCGCAACGTCACATTTCAAGTCACGCCTTGACACAACCGACACAACCCTGACTCACTCTTACGTCTCAAGGAGAACTCTGGCATTCCGATGTACATTATTACACTACTCCGTTCAGAGTCTTAAAACCATTCGTCCAGCGATCTCACCAGCCATCATCTCGTCGAAAATTCTGTCGCAAATACCAAGTCAGGGTCAAGGACACACGTAGAGAACAAGATACACACTCATTTAATTCTGTCAGTTCTCGGACTTGGTATTGACACTTGACCTTGCCTTGCGCCGCGATCTGTAGGGCTTCTATGGCGTCTTGACGGTTACTTAAAAAGGATCCAGGTGAATCAGACGAGACACAAGACTTTGAGAGTGACATACCCAACATTCGACCCGAGTATTTTTAAACTCTATGCGACCATGATTTTTCCGTTTCGAATGATAAGGTAGACTTACCTTTCCAATTAAAAGAGGCACCGGGACATTAAGTAAGCCATCTCCACCTGGCAGACCGATGGCGACCAATGTTCCAGCTGAACGAAGATACGAAAGAGCTTGATTGTACGGTCGTGCCTAACTTGTGTTCACAAGGAGCAAAGCCCTAATGTAATGACCTACATCACCAATTGCAATGAGGGCAGCATGCGGACCGAGTCCGTCTGTGGCGGCTCTAACGTCTGTGGCGAGATCTGCGGTCTCTTTGAAGTCAACCCATTTCTCGGCACCAAGCTTCGAGCACAGTTTTTTCTTAGCTGCACCGGTGTCTGCATGACTGTTCAAGCAACATCTTTGCTCGGTCGTGTGGACTGGTCTATCTTACCAATTGCCAGCACCCGGAGACCCATGGCTACTGCATATTGGACAGCTTCATCATCTATGTCACAAGGGTATTCGCCGACTCAAGATATAGAGACGCACCGAGATGCCCAAGCCCGCCTCCGGCACCAGAGATAGCCACCCAGTCGCCGATTTTTGCCTGAGACTGCTTTAAACCCTTATACACTGTCACTCCCTACGATATAATATCAGAAAACACAGACTACAGATACAAACGTAGTATGGTCACACCGCGCAAAGGAATGGAGCTGCGGCTGCACTATCAAGGCCATCGGGTATCGGGGTTACGTAGTCCACAAACGACAACTTCAAAATCATGGGTCTGACGAGTTTTATATTTCACAAGGATTAACTTACTACATATTCAGCGAAGGTTCCATTCACTGTGAAACCATGTATCCTCGATTCAGGGCAGCCTAAGCGCAAGCATAACTAGGGGACTCAAAACAGTCGCAAGGAGACTAACATGACTCGTGACCCTTCCTGCACATCTCGCACCTATTGATAATCATCAAGGACCCCTATGAGACTGGACACTATAAAACACGTACTTCATACAAACAGTTGCAAGCGCCTTCAACCCCACCCGATCTCCAATCTTCACAGTCCCGGCATTACTATGCTCCCCAATCGCTACGACACGTCCAACACCTTCGTGCCCACCTATAAGTGGAAAGGTCGACTTCATCTGCAATTCCCCCTGCTGGAGGTGTAAATCTGAATGGCACACTCCTGAGTATTCCACTTTGACGAGACATTCGCCTGGGAGAAGTTCAGACGGCTGCTTTACGGGATAGTCGTCTCTGAAGATGTATTTCTCTCCCGGACTGATGAGAACTGCGGCCTTGCCTGTTTTGGGAATTGAGAGGTCCCTGCTCGCCATGGATTTCTTTCTTTGTGTGAGCCTACGAGTTTAGGTTCAAGGTAAACATTAAATATTAAGTCCTGAGTGTCTGAGCATGAAAAAAGAAAGACGCGTGAGAGAGAGGAGTCGCTAATGGGATTGTAGGAGACCCGACGGCTTCTGTAGCTCATGATTCTACGAAAGGTCTTGGGTGAGCATGTACTGGAGACATATGGATTTGACAAGTTGATCTGGTCATCTGACTATGCAGAGCACGGCATGAGCACCAAATCATGAATTGGAGGTGAGATTATTGGTTCGCAGTCCGGTGAACAGCGCGAGTCAAGTTCACGAGTAATCTTGTAATTTTGATAGGCACCCACAAGGCTTTTGTCACCAAGGGTCGAGAATCACTCGCTCCATATGTGTTTATGTCAAGATCTTAAGGACATATCTCAGAAAAAGGAAGGTGTCCAGAACAGGCAAAGACTTTTGGTACAGTATTCTTCGAGAAAAAAATTAAATACTATCTCGAGGGATAGTGAAATAACATATTATATGTAACACTGAAGAATCTAATATAGTGTTCATAATAATTGATATAAATATCACAGACGACGACCTCAACATTGACAGTAGTCATCCTTGAAATGACAATTTATGCCAACATTGCGAGTTTGCGGGTGTAAAACCAAGTATATAGCATTGCGACATCATACACAAAAGTCATATCCAAAGAATTGAATCAAAATTCGTAAGAACAACGGGTTGTCCTTCGACCAAACACGGCGTCTCAGTTGTTTAGGCTTAAGGCGGTCAATCATAGCCAACATTTCTGACAACGAAGCTCTATCTGCAGGATCTTTCCGCGTCATTGCATTGCCTATTTTGGAGAAATACCCAAGCCCATCATAATCCTATTCACGTAATGAATGTCAGTGAAATTCAAGAAGTAAACTGTGTCGTACTTTGACAACTTGGAGAATGACATTTCCTAAGTGGTATATGTCGGTTTTAAATGGATCGTATGGGATCGTTTCCGAACGTTCAGGAAAGGACTGGTCTTGGGCAAAAATTCCGACATCTTGAATTCCAACGTTCGTTGGATAATGACGGGAGATACCAAAATCAATGAAGTAATAGCGCAAAGACTTCACGGAGCCGCGCTCTCGCCATTGTTGCCATGGTTTTACGCCATCTCGTGTATTGTGCATGATAAAGTGGAAGCCCCCGGGTATGAGTTCAGTAGCATCAACCATTAGATTAAAATAACAAGCATCTCTGATGAGATATTAGACAAAGAAGCGTTCCAACTAAGGATTACTGTCGCTAACCTGTGAGCAATGTTATTCTCATGCATGAATTGGAGGCCCTGGATCTCAAATCAGCTCAATAAAGCGCAGATAAAAAGGAAGCACAGACAGTAAGGTATTGGCGAATTGCATCTGCAAATTCGCCTACGCGCCGGAACGGTAGATAGTTCATTTGAAGCAGAATGGGCATAACAATAAATGCCACATTTTTATCATTAGGATCATATATCGTGTCCAAGATGGGCACCGCATGATTCCTTGGGTCGGAAGAGAGAGCTTTAGAGGATAGATATTGTGCAATGTGAAGCTCCTCAGATGAAGCTTTAATCTTCTTCAGCACGACGTGGCTGTTGTCAGCCAGGCATGTTGCGTCCATTATGTCGGCCCTTTTCTGGTAATTTGAACACGAGTACGGTTTAAGCTTTCAAGAGGTAGACTTACCGCTGGCGTGAGTGAGTCCTCATGCCTACATAATTCTACCAGTGGAATCTCTGAATCTCTCCAAGAAGGTTGCCAATCTGGAGCATATCGAGAACGCAGTTTATAACCTCGTGAAAGAAGTAACGGGTAATAGGATACCCATATATGTTCATTTGCCATATGTTTTCCTTTTCGTATGTCATGAAAAAGATCTTCCGTTGAATCAGACATCTATATAGAATGGGACGACTCCTGGGAATTTAGAGTGCTGATGTAAAATTTGTCAGCACTGACCAAGGGTAGCAGCACTTATAAGGCAATTTTCGCTTTTCTTGCCAATTTGAACAGTAAAGACAGAATTTTTTTTTATAAAACAACTTGAGTAGGTTTATCACATTGTTTGGTCAAGTGTCCTAGGTATCAGAGGGTCTGAAGATGTGGAAAAAGCCAAATGTTTTGAGTCTTGACCTAATATAGCAAAGTTTCCCACACTCTGAATTTGCTTATTAGCCAAACTTTGACAGCCATAGAGTGCAGCTCAAA
>JAGGAT010000770.1:0-18067 GCA_017657195.1 Termitomyces sp. T70a | reverse complement strand
GAAAGAGACTTAGAAAAACTGGGAGACTTGGAGAGAAAAGAAGATATAGATTGGCAGACAAGTTAGACAGACAAGCTTGTATGAAACGGAGGTACAACAAAGTAACAGCAAAGGTAATATCAAGACTACTCTAGCAGAGTGCTACCTACAGATTTAAATAGGGAGGTCTAGGACCAGCTCGGGCAGGTTCTAGTCCCGGGGGTAATGATCAGGGTCAGTGCGTGGGGCTGTGTATCTGAGGTACTGAATGGCATCAGAGATGATCATGTGGGGCATCTGGGGGTGGTCACGCAGGAAGCCAGATGATTGGTGGGTTGGGTAGGAGGGTCGATCAGGGGTTTTCAGAGTGAAGGTGGGTGCCGGAGTTGATGGGGGTTATGCCGGGGTGCTGGGGCTGATGGGAGGTGTGCCGGAGTGCTGGGGCTGATGGAGGTGTGTCCCTTGGGTTGTTGGCAAGGGTCCTGTTGTCCCAGGGTGGTTGGGATAATCTGGTGGGCATCTGGGGCTTGGGACTTTGTGTGGGTCGTGACAGGAGATGTCTTCAATACTGTAGCCCTTCCACTTCACCTTGTACTGTAGTTTGCAATGGAAGATATGGCTGTCCAGGATCTTCTCCACCTCATATTCTGGGCCGTTGTCTGCCAAGACTGGAGGTGGGGGCTGTGGTGCTTGTTGTCTTGGTATGGAGTTATCCAAGGCTGGGGTGAGCTTGACCACATTGAAGACTGGGTGGAGCTTGTGCATTCTAAGGGGCAACTGGAGCTGGTAGGCCAGGGGGTGTCAGGGGACACTCTCTTTCTCTCCTTTTTCCTTTCTCTATACTTTCTCTATACTTACATCTGTCTCATTGCCTTTACTTACTTTAGTCTGGATTGGCTAGTGGCTGTGCCCCTGTTGACATGGCAGGCATGGCACAGCCACTGAACACCTATATTGCTTACTTGATTTACTTACTCTAGTTCAGATTGGCCAGTGGCTGTGCCTCTATTTACACTTATATTGCTTACTTGATTTACTTACTCTAGTTTGGATTGGCTGGTGGCTGTGCCCCCATCAATACCTCAGGCAGAGCACTGTCAGGGGACGCCCTTATTCAAGCGCAGTCCAATGTGCACGTGTGTGTGCCACTCCCTTTTCTCTCCTTCTTTCTTCCTTTTTCCTTTGCTCATTTCTTTTTTCCGGAGTCTCCATACTTACATTTATTCTATTGATTTACTTACTTTTAGTCCAGGTTGGCTGGTAGCTGTGTGCTTTGTAGGTATTTGTCCCAGCAGCTGCTGACTAAGCATCTGCCCCAGCAGATGCTTATATATTCAGGCCACGTAACTTTTAACACTATTTTTGGACCCTTGGCTTGGAGGAATCTTAGACTTGTTCTCTTTGAATTCCCTTCTGCCAGTTGTGTGATTAGCCACAACTTCTGAAGGTTGCCCTTACAAGCACATCCACTGGGCATGTGACTTATGTTTATTTTCTTGGACTCTGGCAGGGGAATTCTTAGACTTGTTCTCTTTATATTCTCCTCTGCCAGGTAATTACCTACCTACTGTCTCTGTTATACTTACCTTCTAATATACTTTGGATTTCCCTCTGCCAGTTGTGTGATTAGCCACAACCTCCAGAGGTCACCCTTACAGGGGCCCACTTGTCTTTCCACTAGGTATGGTCCAAGTTGGCAGTGAGACAGCTTTTTGGATGGTTACATAGTGGTAATGTCAGAGGAATCCAAATACATGTGGTCTCCAGTTTTGTACACAAGGGCTGGGAGTCATCCTCAATTGTAGTATTGGGCCATGTCATCCTTTGCCTTGGTCAGGGCTGCCTTGGCCTTCTCCTGGGCTTCACACATCCAGTCTACAAACTTATTCATAGACTCATTCTTAGATTGGTGTACAGGGAGTTCAAAGCCCATCCAGGAGTGTTGCCCAGTGTCCAGGAGAAACAGGGAAACCTTGGTGGTGGAGTGTACATGATTATTGTACTGGAATTCCACCTCTGAAGGGAGCTTGTCCCAATTGTCCTCCCACTCATTGCAGAACAGATGGAGGTACTGTTTGAGCTCCTGGTTGACCCATTTGGTCTGGCCATCAGACTGCAGGCAATACATGGTGGAGGTGTGGAGCTTGACATGAAGGAGTTGGTAGAGCTTGCATGTGAACTCCACAATGAACTGTAGATCCTGGTCTGAGATGTAGGCATTAGAGAGGCTATGGAGCTTCCACACATTCTTCTGGTAGAGGTTAGCAGCACTCATGGCAGAGCAGGTAGCGTGGATTGGAATGAAGTGGGCCCATTTACCACACAGATCTACGACAAACATAATCACATTGTAGCCATGGGAGTCCAGTAGTTCCACAATGAAGTTCACAGAGACTACACTTCACCATGCTGCTGGTACTGGGAGAAGGTGTAACTGTCCAACTGGGAGGTGTCGCTAGGGCTTGGTCCAGAGGCATAGGTTGCAAGTGCTGGTGTAGGAGCCAATGTACCACAATATCTGGGGCCACCAGTAATATTGGGATACAAGCTCCAGCATCTTCCAGCAGTCAGGATGTCCAACAAGCCAAGAGTTGTGGTATTGCTCAATGATGCACCTCCAAAGCTTTGGATCATTGGGGACATTCATGCAGCCATGGAAGGTGAGGAGGCCATCCTGCAGGCCCCACTCCTCTGCACATGCTGACTTAGCTCCTATGGTCTGTCTGGAGTGGAGGGCCAGTGTGGCTCTGGCTATGGAGTCCTCATGCATCTCTCTCCTGGATGCATACATTGTTGTAGCCCCACCAGACATCTAACTTTGTGAAGTAGTGTGCACCCTGGAGGTTGTTGATGAGAGGGGAAGGGTATAGCAGTCCTTGATGGTCATTGCATTGAGCACGCAATAGTCCTGGACCAGCCAGAGGAAACCATCCTTCTTCTTGATTAAAAACACTGGTGAGGCCATCAGAGACTTGAAGGGGTGTATGCGGCTGGATTTAAGATTTCCTTGAAGGAACACATCCACTTTGTCCTGCTCCTTTGGAGCAAGCAGGTAGACCTTACAGCTAGAGGGGGTGGTGTTGGGCATCAGCTCAATAGTGTGGTTCCACTGCTTGTGCTCCAGAAGGGAGTCAAATGAAGCCTGGAGAAAACATTCTTGAAGTTGTGCAGATGGCCTGCAACTGCATCTCAAAAGGCCTGCATGGGAGCATTTGCCGTGAAGGCCTGAGCTAGTTGCTGGAAGGTGGTCTGGCTAGCCTGGATCTTGTTGGGGGACAGCAGTGTCTGCAGTGCAGTGGTATAGATGCAGTTTTCTACCTCAATGGCATTGTCTGGCTGCTCTAGGTCCCAGGTGAGTTAAAACTCTCCTTTGTGGGCTTTTTCCTGCTCAGAGTACTTCCTGTTATGTCTGTTGTCCTTGTAGAGGGCCTTTTTATAAGGAAATGCCAGGGGCAGGGGATCCAGGAGGTCCAAGTCTATTATGGGCTACCAAGAGCTGCAAGAGCAACTCCTCTTGTTCCTCTGGGGTGAGGTAATATACTTCAAGGACACCTCCATGTGAAGTGGCTGGGTGTGCTGCAATGCCAGCATAGGAGCAGGAGGGCAGATTGCTGTTGGAACCTATCCACATCCATAAGAGCTCCAGGAAGTAGAGCACAGGAGCTTAAGTCTGGTGGGGAGGTGGCAAATAGGGGCATGGAATATCTGGGCGTGCTGTAGGGGGCCTCTGGACCAGAATTAGAGGCAACTCTGAGCTAGGACAGCTATGGCATGACAAGCTTTGTGGAGTTATACTACAAAATATCATGCAGGAGAAGCAGCAATTGTCAGAACAGGGTTTGGACAGCCATTGGAGCAAGGAGGAGATAGAAGGATGAGAAGAGGCCTGGGCACCATAGAATTTAAATCAAATGTGCATCAATGTCATGTATTACTAGCATATGTAACATGCAGTGATTTTGAAACCTTTTTAATGTCTTGAATGTGAGCAAATTCATGACAATAATTCCTAAAGACAACTCATATATTAATACAGCATTTAAACATTACAGCACATTATGCTACATTAAATGTGTCATCATGCATGGAAATTTTTCCTAATAGACTGACTTTTGACTGGAAATCAAGGCTTGGTGGAGATCTTCACAAATTATTGGGAACAAGAGTTTCAAGGCACATGCAAAGAGTAGTGTATCTTCATATAGCATGTGTAAGGGTGACCTCCAGGAGTTGTGGCTAATCACACAACTGGCAGAGGGAAATCCAAAGTATATTAGAATCCATTACAATACAGCAGAATGTGGCTAATCACCTAGCAGAGGAAAATTCAAAGAGAACAAGTCTAAGGATTCTTTCAAGCCAGGAGCTTGAAAATAATCATGTAGTCAGTTACCTGACTATGATGAGTGTGGCTGTGCCAGGGTCAGCCTGTCAGATGCTGACATAAGCAGCCATTGGAACTAAGGCTAACATAATTGGCCATCAGAACTTGGGCTGGCATACTGAAGTAAGTAAGTAAAGGTAGTAATCATGAATGAACTTGAGAAGAAAAAGAACAGAGAGGAAAGTCCCCTGACAGATCTGGATACTTGCTACCCAGAAGACAGCATGCTGTTCTTCCCCACTGTAGACCTGAGTACTTGAGTTCTCAACCCTCATAAGCTCACCAAAGCTGCTTCAATATCCACTCCATGGATACCTGATGCTATGGCCCCAGAGCCCTCAGGCTCTGGCTGCTACCAAGTCACTCTGACTGACCTTTGGAAACTGAGCTGCAAGGCCCCTATTGCATTACCTACTGACCACTCCTATAAGGGTAACCTCTGGAGGCTATGGCTCAATCATACAGCTGGCAGAGGAAAATTCAAAGTGTATTAGTGTATGTATAAGTAATTAATAATAGCTGCATACCTGGCAAAGGGAAATTCAAAGAGAACAAGTCTAAAGATTCACTCTGCCAAATGCTCAAAGAAAATAAAAAGTAAGTCACATGTCCAGATCACCTGTTTGGATCACATGTCTGGGTCACATGTGCAGCTGAGTCTGAAAAGAGGGAGTAATAATGGCGGTATGGCTGGAAAAACTCCCTCTTTTGAAACTCAGACCAATTTGACATTTGAGAGAGTCTGGCATTGGGCTGAGTAAATCAAGAGAGTATGGCCTATGCTATTCCCCAATCAAGTAGGCAGAAGTTTAGAGGGTTGAGAGCAAGGCTGAGAAGTGAAGAAATAAATGTGAAATGGGTGGAGAAAGGGTGAAGAAATAGAATGAAATAGTAGTCTCCTGACAATTTATCTATCCTTTCCCAATGATTGAACAAACAGAGCTCTCACCATGTCTACAAATTTGGCAACAGAACACATGGAAATCCAATGCAGCACAGAAGCCCTGCTTGGTATGGCCCACCCAGATAACTGTGACATCCTGGCACTGCAGGAACCATACCTCGACTACCTGGGCAACACTAGGATGACCTCAAAATGAGTAACACACTACCCTTGCTCACACTGCCAAGATGGCAGCATCTGTATGTGGTCTATTCTCTTTATCAATGCTAACATTTTTTTTCAAACACTTATTTCTTTCTTGATGTTCCTGTCCATTTCAAAGGCAGCAAAGGCTTCCTCACCCTTTTTAATATCTACAATGACTATACTAACAACAACAGCCTTGTAGCACTGTTGACCTTCTCTCTTCTTACTTTCATCTTTGATGCCTCACACAAGATGATCACATGCTCTGAATAGGTGATTTCAACTGCCATCAGCCTATGTGTGAGACAGTTGGAAACTGCCACCTCAACTCATCAGACAACAAGGTTTGCCTCCTCTTTTGGCTTCTTGGATGCTACCACATGGAGCTGGCACTGCCTCCAGGCATGCCAAATGCACAGCACAGGACAACTAGACTTGCCTGGACAATGTCTGGTGCAGGAATACTTGAGACAATCTCATCCTGTCTTGCATGGTCATCCCATCCCTTTGCCTCTTGATGACTGACCACATGCTTTTATTATGGCAGTGGAATTCCCAGTCCCTCATTGAATCTCCCACCCTCCAGGAACTTTAGAGAGGCTGACTGGGAGATGTTCAACACTTTGCTGAAGGCAAAACTGGACACCTATTCACTGGCCTGCTACATAACCCCAGCTGATCAATTTGACACAAAAGTGATGGTGGTACCTGATTCCAGCTTCTTTCCCTGCCTGTAATGTATTTGTTGATGGTTGTAGGTTTGTATGCATAGGGTGCAATGTTGGAAGGGTAGCAGCAGTATGATGGTAAGTGACATGGTTGTTTGGGCTCAATCATGGTCAAATTTTAATCATTGTTGATGAAGATTTGATTGTTGTGATGATTCCAAGATTAGATCCTCAGATTGTCACCATCACTTCTGTCACAGGGGCCATTGCCAGTTAATCATCCTGCAGTGGCTTTTCTGCATGCTAGGATGTCATTGGGCTGTTTCTGGGTAGTAGGTGGGTGGTGTATGGTTCCTGAGGTATGCCGGGTTTACAGTTTTCAACCCTTTTTGTCTTGCTTACAGTTTTCAGCTTATTTTTGTACCCTCCTCCAGAATAAAATTATATTCTGTCTCTCAGATTTGGTCTCAAGATTGTTGAGGCCACCATATCAATATCCTCAATCAATTATATACAGGATTGAGGGTAAGCACCTTACTATACAATATAGACATATCAGACATTTTGCCTAAGATTACCAACACCAATTAATCCCTTGCTGATTCTCTTTCTCTATTTGTGTATTCTCTAGAACCTGCCCAGGACTGTACAATTATAGGCTAAGTTACTGTATTTGTAACTGCACTGAGCAACTTTTGGGCATTATTATAAATGTCTTTGGTGAGTCTTCACCTTTGCTGGCCTGAATTAATCTCACCCAAGAATAGACCAATTAAAGGTCAAGTTTCCCTAGTACAAGCATATACACATGCTGCTTTGGGAAGTTCCATCTATGACTTTTCAGCTCTTGTCAATTCTGCCTCTTCTTAGAGGGGTTCTGTGGGACACTACTTTTGGAATATTAGCCCGAATCCATCGGAGACCAGCGTCGAAGATCGGGTGGTTAAGGTTGAATGATTAGTCGTGGCTAAGAGTAGAGTCGTCGAGAGCCGATGGAGGCGAAGGCGGGTACGATCCGTCACAGCATTCAATCTCCGTAGCGGGAAAACCCGACCCAGATGCCAACTTGCATCTCCACTTCTTTCCTCACTATCACGCACTCCGTATCGCCATGTCGCAAAGGAAGAAATGGACGCCACATCCGAGCATCTGAGAAAGAACGGTCGAGCATTTCTGATGAAAATAAATTCCTCTATCCATCAACGCATTGGCTAAGGAAGGAGATGCACACCACCAATATACCAGTAAATCGTCTGATTTGACTGTCACCCGACCGCTCCTGTGGGAGTTGCCTTACATGCATGGTACATTTAATGTACATACCGACAGCGTCTGGCTTATTGATGATGCCTTAGATTGCCTAAATCCAACGAGCAATCTCCACGATGTCCAGCTGATGAGAATGTTAGACAAGATATGTATTCTTGGGATCACTTTTTACCGGATCTGGGCTCCTTGCCGCTTCCTCAGGTCCAGTGTTTGAGATTTTGACACCTTTCCATGAAACCTTCATTTTTACGCAATGTCAATGGCTATATATATGACTGTATCTACGCTTTTGTCTTCCTTTCTACCCCACATTTGCGTTTGTGACTTTTTCCGTAATGTCTGACCATGTCGTATCCGATACAACACCACTCTTGACTCCTGCTGATACTGCGCATGTCAATGGTTCCATTATGTCAACTTGGTCCTTGACTGAGTGGTGGAAAGAGTTTTGTACTTTGACTGGATTTGCTCTGCCAGTCTTTGCGTACGTTCAAGTCTCATCTCAAACACAACGACAACTTGACGGAGACCTCCAGGGCGAGGATTCTGGAATACAGTCTCGTAATGGTCCCTGTTATTTCGATCGGGCATCTTAATATGACCGCTTTAGCTGCCCTTAGTTTGGGCTCGTTGACGGCGAATGTCACCGCTTTTAGTGTGATCCGCGGCTTTACCAGCGCCCTTGATACGATGCTCCCACCAGCATGGACCTCATCGCAACCTCAGGTTGTTGGTCTCTGGACACAGCGCATGAGTACGTCGTTCTCTCAGTCAATCTGACGGATGGTAGCGAACGTCGTGACTTGTCAGCTGTCCTTATGACGGTCTTGCAGATAGTGCGCAACTTTACCAGATCGAGACTGACGATTTCAGCTCACCCGGTAGACATCCGTCTAGCCCATTCTTGTACTCTGGTTCAACGCGTATGGAATCCTTATATTATTTCAGCAAGATCCCGAAGTTTCCGCCCTTGCGGCACTTTACCTGCGCTGGCTTTCACTTGGACTTCCAGGTGTGTATGAAATCAAAATTCAATTTCTCGGTTCAATTCATACAATATTGACCCAGCTTATACACTTAATGTAATCAGCCGGTAGGCATGACATTTCTCATACATAACGTCCTTTTAAAAGACCTAGTCGATATTTCAATTCTCAAGGTCATTTTCCAGAATCGGCATTTTGAGAGACATGCTAACGTTTTCCCTTACTGAAGGCCTGTTCTCGATTCCCGCTCGCATTATATGTCTTGTCGCACCCGTGAATGCTCTTTTGAACTACCTTCTAGGTACAAAAACAGTCGCTCCTGCCTATTGTATTGAATGACCCATAAATCAGTTTGGGGGTCACCTAAAACTCAATTGGGCTTCATAGGTGCCCCATTGACCACTGCGATATCAATGAATCTAGTGTTACTCCTATCAGTATTGTATGGGTGTTTGTATGCTCCTCGTAAAGCCTGGCACCCATTGTCGTTGAGAGCTTTCAGCAATCTCGGCATATTAATGCGGCTAGGTATCGCAGGAGCTTGTAAGTCGCATGTCTTGTACTCCAATTTCTAATGAACGGTCAAGACAGGTCAGTATGCATCGGAATGGTGGGCATGGGAACTTGCAGCTTTGGCTTCGTCGTTGTAGGTGTCTCTAGTTATTCTGTAACTCGGCTAACGCATTCGTCAACTGGAGTAAAGACTAGGCCCTGTGACTCTCGCAGCGCAGTCGATCATACTGACCTCTTGTTTAACAACGTCGCAGGCTCCCTACGCGCTCTCTGCGGCTACTGCTGTTCGGTTTGAAACTTTTCAAATTGAGTCGTCCACCAATGCTGTAACTGTCCATAGAATTGGGAATCTACTTGGGGAAGGAGACGCCCCACGTGCTGGCCTGTCATCAAAAATCGCTATTGCTATGGCTTTGGTACTGTCCAGCACAACAAGGTACATTCATACATGAGCTCGAGACAGTTTCTTGATCGAAGCACCTTTCAAGTCTCATATTCATAATTTTCCGAACCTCGTGGGTATATCTGTTCAACAATGATCCCGGTGAGTCTCTAATGTTTGAGGGTGGCTACACCTAAACACTACTTTAGAGGTTGTTGTGCTCGTCACCTCCATCATGCCAATTGTTGCATCTTTCCAGATTTTCGACGGAAACGTCGCAATCACGGGTAGTATTCTTCGTACCCGGGGAATGCAAGTGCGTCCTCCTGCTCTATTATACTCTCTCCGTATTGACATTGGAGTACACTGCTCAGCGAATCGGTGCTCTCCTGAACATCAGGTAAGGCATAGCTGCCAATGATGTTTTTAAACTAGTTTCACCGGGTCGGTCAGCTCTTATTATGCTTTAGGTATCTCACCATAATGATTTCAACTTGACATGCTCAACCTATTTCTGTATCAGGTCTACCGTTGGGTATATGGCTGGCATTTCATTTGGACTACAAGCTCTACGGCCTTTGGATCGGCTTGACGGTTTCGCTGATCTACAGTTCCTTTGTTGGAACTTTGCTCTGCATTCGAACAGACTGGGTTCGTGAGGCTTGGAAAGCGACACAACGCTTGAAAGAAACAGCCGACCAGAGCTGATGAGGAAAGCCCGACAAACGTGTACTAGATGTTGTTTTAGCTAAGATTCTACTTTTATGATCAAAATGAAGTTTGTTGGGACGTCATAATGTGACGGTTGTGATATGGTAGTATCTCGAGCCATTGTCAAAGACATGATGGCCATGACTGCTTTATCTACAGACTCTATATAACAGGTATACAAGGACATGAGCATCCTCAGTTGTGTTTACATATTACCAAGGGTACATCTGACTTCATATCACTGCGGGCGCCGGAAAATGTTTCCATTGCAAAAAGGGAAAAAGAAACATGTTATGCCATTTCCAGGGCACATATTTCAAAGGGAAAAAGGCATTAGACAATGGAAAATGCCTTTTTCCAAAAGAAAAAGCTGACAAAGAAATGGCATAACATATTTCTTTTACACTTTTTCCAATGGAAACATTTTCCAGCGCCCGCAGTGTATTCTAACTCTTAGAAACACTGTCATGACCCTCCTCCAAAAACCTTTCCCCAGGACCCCCAACTGCCTCTAGTCCCTGCTAGCCACAATACATGCCACCATCGCCAACATCAAAACCATGCCTGCCATCACATGCATTGCATCATTTGGCAGAAGCTCAGCAATCAAGCATCATGCCCTGGGCTGCTGCCACCTGAGTAGTGCTCAGCCATCATCTGGCTATCACACATCACACCCAATGCTGGATGTTCAGATCTCCATCAATTTTATGGGCCACCCATTTGCCACACCACCACACATAGAGTCCCTGGTGTCATGACCCACACCAACACCTAAGCCACCTCAATAGCAACTCTGGAACACTCATCAAACACCAGACCCTCATTGATAAACTAAAGGACTGACCCAGCACCACACTGACCAACCCTGGCACCCTCTGGCACTCTCTGGTACACCACCTGATCAGCCCTGGCATGTCACACAACAACCTCAGTGCCTATGCTATACTCAGCCCCATCTGATCAACCCACCCACTTGGCCGATCAACCCCAACACCTGCTAGATACCATGTGTCCCACATGATCAGCTCTGACACCTGCCATCTGCAATTCAGCACCTCAGCTGGTCCACCTCAGTGCCAACCTGGGTATACAGTCCAGCACACCAGTTCTGGTTGACATCCATTGTCAGGGAACTTCCATCTCTGAATGCCCAGGATCATTCTGCAGTGGTCACATCTCCGGACCTACTCTGGGGCTAGGGTTTAGATGCAGTCATGCTGTACAGCATGTTCCCATGCCCCCACGCCCACCTGATGCATTGTGCACTGGCAGAGGAATCCTTAGACTTGTTCTCTTTGGATTTCCCTCTGCCAGGTAATTTAGCTACTTTCCCTGTTGTATTTACTACTTCTAATATACTTTGGATTTCCCTCTGCCAGGTAATTTAGCTACTTTCCCTGTTGTATTTACTGCTTCTAATATACTTTGGATTTCTTTCTGCCAGTTGTGTGATTAGCCGCAACTCCTGGAGGTTGCCCTTATAGCAGAACAAGTCTCCTAATTCTGGTCCAGAGGCCCCCTACAGCATGCCCAAGTATTCTGTGCCCCTGTTTGCTGCCTTCCCACCAGACTGAAGCCCCCATGCTCCATGTGCCTGCTCACCCCTTCAGACCCCTCTGCAGAGGCCCTGGCCCCACAGGATGACACCTGGAGTGGCTTGCTTCAATTGGAAGCACAGGTGCAACTTATGCAGACCTCCCTCATCCTCCACACCACCAAACTCTCCACCCTCTGCCAAACTACCAAAGCCATCTCAGATTCACTCCAGATGATCCTTGAGCATCTTTCCACAGCCTCCACTGCACCCCCACCCTCTCTGACACTGGCCTTGAGATTTTCCATCTTGAGAACAGCCCTTCTGGCACAGGGACATGTCAATGTTCCCTGCCTAGTGCCACCCAATGCCTATGATGGTGACTGTGCATTTGGGGAGCATTTCCTCCAATTGTGTGTTACCTACATCCAGCTCTGCAGGGACGACTTCCTCTCTGATAAGCTGAAGATTGTGTGGGTCCTGTCCTATATGAGGTCAAGATGAGCAGCAACATATGCAATGAGGGTTTTCCAGCATCCCCAAGGTGTCAGCAGATTCACTGACTGGGCTGAGTTTGAGCAAGAGTTCTGGGACGAGTTCTTTCTCCAGAACCCCACCAAAACCACCACACTAGTCCTTTGGGACTGGGACCAATATGCACAAGGCAAGCAGTCCCTGGACAAGTACATCAATGTGTTCCAAGCCTTAGTGGAGCAGGCTGAGTACCCCAACGGCCTCCAACTGTTAGATACCAAAAAGCTGAGGACACTATCAACCCTTGCATCCGTCTTCTTCATCCCATTGTTTATCTTTCCCTTTCCCCCTTCACTCATATCATACCAGCCATGATGTGGCCATCATGGCCTTCCATTGTTATCAACACTATTTATACAGACACCTTACAACGATACCCTCAGTCAATCATATATTGCACTGAGGGTAAGTCTAACAGTACATCCATGCCATATGACACTTACTTATGCTACCGTAGACTTACACCATATCATCTGTTCAGGTAGCTAAGTCAGTCAATCATATATTGCACTGAGGACTTACATTGTATCATCTGTTCAGTTGACTCAGGAATATCTAGTTCTAACACCAACTTTGCCTGATGTTCTGAGAGGGGCTGCACCCAACTCTCACAGAGCGCATGGACAACCTGGCTGAAGGACACCCCACTAACAACCAGATCATGTCATGGTACCAGGTAGCCCAGGATCAGTGGCAGCTCATGAAGCTCAAGTGTGACATGCACTGGTCTGCTGCTCTTGTCTCTCATGCACACTCCCCAGTTTTTCCTCCTTGCATCCATGCACCTCCACTGCTCACTATTCTTGTGGTGGTGCAGCCTACATGCTCAGCCCTATCCTCTGGAGTGCCAATAGATGTGGACAGGTCCTAACAACAATCTGCCCTCTCGCTCCTATGCCCAGCATTGTGGCGCACCTGGCCACTTTGTGTAAAGGTGCCTCCTTGGGCTCAAGGTACATTACCTTGCCCTGAAGGAACAGAAAGGGTTGCTCCTGCAGCTCTTGGCAGCCCACAATGCAGTGGGAGTTCCATCTCCCAACGCAGCCATTTCAAAGGAGTACATAGGGACAAAGCCAGAGGGATGTTATGGAACAGGGATGTCAGAAGAGGGTTTTTAGAGAGGCAATGGGTGAATAGTACGCCCCCATTGCCTAGTGCAAACCGGTTTGCTTGTTTGTCAGTAGATGCTATTAATACAGTTTCTGCTGACAGCTCTACACCTGCCACCATGAGCACCCCCTCCAATATATTCCCTCTCTCTGAGACAATGACCCTGACTCCCCCATTCCTCCTCCATCACAACCTCAACTCCCTGCTTGGGAGTGATGCTTCCCTGCCTAGGAGTGATGCCTCCTCTGCCGCTGTGTGATAGCCTTGACCCCCTCCACAAATTTGCTCTGGTTAGACATTGAAATAGAAACCATGGACACGCAGCAGGTCCAGAACATTGCTGCCCTTCTCAACTCCGGAGCAACAGGGCTATTCTTGGACACCAGCTATGTAGAATGTCCCAACTCACCACACGGCCCCTCCTGTCCCTGATCCCCATGTACAATGTTGATGGCACTCTGAACAAGGCCAGCTCCATTTGTGCGGTAGTGGACTTGGTCCTCCATTACAAGTCCCACTCTGAGCAGACTACCTTCATGGTCACCAGTCCAGGGATATAGGAGATGACCCTCAGGTTCCCCTGGCTCTGCAAGCACAACCCAGAGATTGACTGGGCCAAGGAGGAGGTGAGCATGAGTCAATGCCACCAATGTTGTGCCACTGATATTGTGCCACTGACATTGTACCACCTGTGCTGTGGAATTGAAGAAGGAGCAGCTTGCGGTGAAATGGAAACGTGCCACCATCTGCGCTTGCTGACTAGGATATCTCCCCTTCATGGACTTGGACCTCCTGGATCTCCTGCCTCTGGTGTTCCCTTATAGAGAGGCCCTCTATGAGGACAACAGACACAGTGGGGGGTACTCTGAGCAGGAAAAAGCCCCTGTGAGAGAGTTTCAACCTGCTTGGGACCCAGAGCAGCCAGACAATGCCATCAAGGTCAGAGACCATATTTATGCCACTGCCCGGCAGATGCTGCCATTCCCTGAGGAGATCTGGGCTAGTCAGACCACTTTCCAGTGACTAGCCCAGGCCTTTGCAGCAAACACTCCTGCACAGGCTTTTTAAGATGCCATCCTGGACCATCTGCATGACTTCAAGGATGTCTTCTCCAAAGGCTCATTTGACTCACTTCTGAAGCATAAGCAGTGGCACTATCAAGCTGATGCCCAATACCACCATCTCTAGCTGCAAGGTCTACCCACTTGCTCTGAAGGAGCAGGACAAACTAGACATGTTCCTCCAAGAAAATCTTGAGTCCAGCCCTATACACCCCTCCAAGTCTCCAATGGCCTCACTAGTGTTCTTCATGAAGAAGAAGGATAGTTCCCTCCAGCTAGTCCAGGACTGTTGCATGCTCAACACAATGACTGGCAAGAACCACTATCCCCTTTTCCTCATCTCTGAGCTCATCAACAACCTCTGGGGTGCACCCTAGTTCACAAAGTTAGACGTCTGATGGGGCTACAACAATGTGTGCATCTAGGAGAGAGATGCATGAGGACTCCATAGCCAGAGCCACACTGGCCCTCTACTCCAGACAGACCATGGAAGCTAAGTCAGTATGTGCGGAGGAGTGGGGCCTGCAGGATAGCCTCCTCACCTTCCATGGCCGCATGAATGTCCCCAATGATCCAGAGCTTTGGAGGCACATTATTGAGTAATACCACCAGCTCATCAACAACCTCTGGAGTGCACCTTACTTCACAAAGTTAGACATCCAGTGGGGCTACAACAATGTGCACATCTAGGAGGAAGATGAGTGGAAGGGAGCATTCCAGACTAACCACAGACTGTTCAAGCTGCTTGTCATATTCTTTGGGCTCACAAACAGTCCAGCCACTTTCCAAATGATGATGAACAACATCTTCCAGGACTTGATCATGGAGGGCATAGTGTGCATATACCTTGATGACATCCTCATCTATACTAAGACCCTAGAGGAGCATCATCATATCACCCATGTTGTCCTGGACTGTCTGCATCAGCACCAATTCTACTTCAAACTGGAGAAGTACAAATTTGAATGGACCTGCATCAGATACCTGGGGCTGATCATCTTGCACAGAATGGCAGAGATGGACCTGGTGAGAGTAGCTGGCATCACACAGCGGCTGGAGCCCTGGAACAGGAAAGAAGTGCAGGCCTTTCTGGGGTTTGTCAACTTCTACTGGCAATTCATCTAGGACTTCTTGCACCATGTGTGCCCTCTGTTTGACCTCACCAGAAAGGACATGGGCTGGAAGTGGGGCAGCGCAGAGCAGAAGGCTTTCAACACCCTCAAGTCCACCATCACCTCCAAACCGGTCCTGGTGTTCCCAGACAATGACCGCCCTTTCCGCTTCAAGACCAACAGTTCTGACTTTGCAATGGGCACAGTCCTGTCCCAAGATTCCCTGAAAGACAGTAGATAGCACCCAGTCACCTTCTACTCCAAGAGCCTCAATGCCATGGAGCACAACTATGAGATCCATGACAAGGAGATGCTGGCAATTGTCCAGTCCTTGGAGGAGTGGCGCTATTTCCTGGAGGGGCTCGGCACAAGTTCAAAGTCTGGATGGACCACAAGAACCTGGAGTACTTTTGGATGGCCAAGAAGCTCAACCGCCAACAGGCACACTGGTCCTTATACCTTGCCAACTTTGACTTCTTCCTCCACCACAAACTGGGATGGACCATGGGGAAGCCCGATGCACTGTCACAATGTGCTGACCATGGCTCTGGGTCCAGGAACACCAACAACCTGGTGCTCCTCCACCCAGAGCTGTTTGCTATCCAGGCCATGGAGAGTGTGTCCATGCAAGGAGACAAGGTCAACATACTCCAGGACATCCAGTGAGGCAACTGGGAAGGGATCCACAAGGACTCAGTAGCCAAAGCCACGCTGGCCCTCCACTCTAGACAGACCATGGGAGTGAAGTCAGTGTGCACAGAGGAATGGGGCCTGCAAGATGGCCTCTTCACCTTCTGTGGCCACATATATGTCTCCAATGATCTGGAGCTTTGGAGGTGCATTGTTGAGCAGCACCATGACTTCCAACTCACAGGACATTCTGGCCACAGAAAGATGTTGGAGTTTGTCTCCTGGAACTACTGGTGGCCCCAGATGTCCTGGTACATTGGCTCCTACACCAGCACCTGCGATTTATGCCTCCAGACCAAGCTCCAGCAACACCTCCTAGTCAGACAGTTACACCCTCTCCTAGTACTGGCAGCATGGTGGAGCATGGCCTCTGTAAACTTCATTGTGGAACTACTGGACTCTCATGACTACAATGCAATCATGGTTGTTGAGGATCTATGCGGCATGAGGGCCCACTTTATTCTGACCCACACTGCTTGCTCTACTATGGGTGCCACTAGCCTTTACTGGAAGAATGTATGGAAGCTCCATGGCCTCTCTGATGCCTACATCTCCAACCAAGGTCTGCAGTTTGTTGCAGAGTTCATGCACAAGCTCTACTGACTCCTCCACATCAAGCTCCACACCTCTGCAGCATACCATCTGCAATCCAATGGCCAGATGGAATAAGTCAACCAGGAGCTTGAACAGTACCTCTGACTGTTCTGCAATGAGAGGCATGATGACTGGGATGAGCTCCTCCTGGAGGCAGAATTCCAGTACAATGACCACATGCACTCCACCACCAAGGTTTCTCTGTTCCTCCTGGACACCAGACAACACCCCCACATGGGCTTTGAACCCCCCATATGTCGATCAGAAAACAAGTCCATCAACAACTTTGTGGACCAGATACGTGAAGCTCAGAAGGAGGCCAAGGCAGCTCTAACCAAGGCAAAGGACAGCATGGCCCAGTACTATGACCAAGGACAACTCCTGGCCCCTGCATACAAGCTCAGAGACCATGTGTACTTGGATGCCTCAGACAACACCACTACCATCCAAGAAGCTGTCTCACCACCAGCCTGGACCATACCTGGTGGAAAGACCGGTGGGCACCCTGGCCGATCAGCTCTGGTTGCCCCTCAGAATGTGCAAGTTCCACCTGGTCTTTAATATGGTCAAGCTCACCCCTGCTCTGAATGATCCCATACCTAGACAATGAGCACCACTGCCACCACCCCTAGTCTTTGCAGAAGATGGCCCAGAGTACAAGGTGGAAGAAATCCTGGATAATTGTCTATTCCACCACAAACTACAGTACAAGGTGAAATGGAAAGGCTACGGTATTGAAGACATCTCCTGGGAGCCTGCTGATAGCATCCATGCACCCTTCCTCATTAGGAAGTTCCACCATACACACCTGGATGCACTGTGGGCCATTCAAAGCCTCTACCCCATCTCCCTGACCAGCCTGGCCCTCCAAGACCTGTTTTACCTTGTGGGTTGAGACACTGCACTCTAAGGGAGGGGTGATGTCAGGGGACTTCCATTTCCAGATGCCCAGGATCATTCTGCAGCGGTCTAGACATCTCAGGGTTTAGATGCAGTCATGCTGTACAGCACATTTCCACACCCCCACATCCACCTGATGTGTTGCACACTGGCAGAGGAATCCTTAGACTTGTTCTCTTTGAATTTTTCTCTGCCAGGTGATTTAGCTACTTTCCCTGTCATATTTACTGCTTCTAATATACTTTGGACTCCTGGAAGTCACCCTTACACTCTCACACTCACCTGTACCTTACCCCATTCTTGATGTCTACATACACCCAAACCTGCTACCAAACTGATGCCTATGGCTAACCCCTCCCAAAAAATTATGCCTACCACTCACCCCAGCTCATGTACCCAGTACTGCCCCAAGAGCTCTACCTAGCACACCAATATTGGGCCCTGGACCTGGGAGGAGCGCCCCCCCCCCCCCCCCCCCCCCCCCCCCCCCCCCCCCCCCCCCGCCCACCCCCCGCCCCCCCCCCACCCCCCCCCCCCCCCCCCCCAC
>JAGGAT010000769.1:0-18077 GCA_017657195.1 Termitomyces sp. T70a | reverse complement strand
AACTTGAGGGCCGTTCTCTACGGCTACCCTTTGTGGGTGCTCTGGTATGCCAGTTGGTGTTCTGGGTTTCCAGAGGCGGCTAGCATGCCCGCAAGCACGTGCCTTCCGTAACCGTGATGGTGGTTCGGGTTCAAGTTGCCCCCTCGTTGCAAGTTGCTTAGTAATGTCTAATTTGTTTCCGTCATAACTGTATACCATCCCTGACAAATGTCTTTCATCGCTAAAGACAATCGCGAGCCGGGCTTTGTACATGTTCTCCTCATAACGACTGGGAGTGTCGCTTCAATAAAGGCGCCATTGATCGTCAAGGCACTTCTGGCGGTCCGTAACATGTATGGCTCTCTCAAACACATTTTGACTTGGCTCTCTCTCAGTATCGAAATGTTAAAGTTGAAGTGGTTGCGACGAAGCCTTCGCTGGCCTTTTACAGTAAAACTGACATTAGTGGTGTAGGATCAAGGGTGTGGACTGATGAAGATGAATGGACAGTATGAATATATTATATTCCTGTCAGCGGCGCCTGGGATGACCAAGTATGTGTAGGAAGATTTCAACGTAGGTGATCCCATCCTCCATATTGAGCTCCGCCGGTGGGCGGACATCGTGCTGGTTGCCCCATGCTCTGCAAATACGTTGTCGAAGATTGCCCATGGGATATGTGATAATCTTGCGGTACGCTATTCATTCCTCTTAACTGTTCCTTTTCAGTCTTACATGACCTAGACCTCGCTTATGCGTGCGCTCTCTCCTACAACACCGACGTACATATTTCCCGCCATGAATACCCTCATGTACGACCACCCACTTACCGCTGAACATCTTCGCATCATCCGTGACGTCGTTCGCTACAACGTCGTTGGACCCATTGGCAAGACATTAGCTTGTGGTGACACAGGTGCGTGGTTCCTGTCCACGCGAGCATGAGTGAAACCCATACCCCGAAGGTATTGGAGCGATGACTGAGTGGCGTGATATTGTCAAAATAGTTGTCGATCACTTTGGCCTCGTCCAGAAGACTGAATAATAGGGATCCAGAACACACCATCTCGCTTAGACCACAATTACTAACCGCACCATGATTCTTCCAAGAGGCCAGTAATAGCCTTATTAAATATAGAAGATTCTACACTACAATACAAAGTTCTGCGTCCTTAGGTGAGTCACTCTCTGAAAATGTACTTACTGTAATTCTCCCTATATTCCGTCCAATCGGGATCACCTTCGAGGAAGGAGGCAGGCGTGGTCACTGCACCATTACTTCTGTTACCCGCTTCGTCGAGAATTTCAGCGATTCGAATGACTCTGCCACGCGCAAGTTTCTGATGTTTCTCTGCCAGGTATTCAGTCCCTGTCGCGTGCATTAACAATTTCATACGTTCCTTCGATCCTGGTTCATTGGGATCCGACTCCTTTTCATCGTTCTTGAGTTTGGCCTTCAATCCATCTATGATGAATTTAATCTCTAATTTGCCCGTCATGCCGGAAAGCAAGAGGTTCGACGGGTTCTCGAGGTGCAGTTCAGCATAGGAGGGAGGCTTCTTGTCTTTGGACTTTGAACCATCCTCCCTAAACCTGCATCCTCGATGTGGCCATTTAAGACGGTGATATAAGTATAACTGCAGGTGACTGGCTAATTTCGCCTGGGACCTGGCCCTGCCTACGAGATTGAACTGAGACAGTTCCTTTGCGTTCTCCACTACAACATCGTGGCATCTACTCCACTGTGGCTCCTTCACCAGCTCCCCGGTGAAGCACTGTGAGGCCGAGTGGAATAGCGCAAGAAGTTGGATGTAATGGATGTGACGCAGGAGATCTTCGTAGTCCGAGATTGTGTCTTCGATGGCACTATCACGAGCAGGAGTTTGAAAGGCAGGATTATATTCCAAGTGAACACGAGTACGGTCTACAAGCCTCGAGAACGTCCTCCAAATGCTGGCCATCTGATCAAGGAATGGATATATCTCCGCCATCGGCTCCAATTGAGTAGATTCAAGCACCTCGAGGGCTTCTTTCAGCTCCTTCTTTTGTACTTTAGTGAGAGCCGATAATTCGTTTGCGGTTTGAGCATCCGCCGTCTGTGCCTCCGGGTCCGGAAGTAGACGTAACTTGAGTACGCCTTCGTGAAGCCTTCGAGCATTTTCGAACATGCGAGAGAGTGCACGCCACAAGATGGCGAAAGCATATTGTCCCAAACGACGCTTTACCGCTCTTGTATCCACTTTGTCGGACAACCTAACGTCAGGAGATCTGGAAATGAAATCGCGAAGGGCCGCAAAAGCAATAGCCATGTGTTCCTCTCCGTCAAAGTGGCCCCTCGGTAAAACACCATCCACTGGCTGCCTGGCGTAGTACCTCTGATTCTGACGAATTTTCTCTGCGACATAGAGACATGACACTATATGCTCTGCCCGATCTTCCAGCATCATCGACCGAAAGTCGCCAAATATCCTGGTGAAACGCGAAGGCAAATCGGTGCCGTGCATCAACGAGGCAAGGTGACTCTTCTGAACCGTGTTCTGCGATGTACAGTGTTCCCTCATGAAACCGAGGAGCTCCCCATTGTTGTCTAGAATGTTAACAGCTGCCTGCATTGCCCAACCATCTCGCTCGTCACGTTGGGCGGACTTCTGGATGGCAGACAAATGAGCAACCTCCGCGAATGTGCCATCAGTAGGGATAACGAGGCGTTCGATGGTCCCAAAATATCGTAGGTAGCCTTTTTTGCGAAGATAATTGATGCCATGCCAACACCAATTAGATACTGGTGTATTAAATGGACAATCACTGTAGAAGAGCGGAAGGAAAGTAAATACCAAATAACAGGTGCTTAACAAAGTGAAAATGATGAGAGAGTAGCCTGCGATCAAGCCGTTTACTGGGAAAAGGAAGAGAAAGAGTCCACCAAAGAACAGGAACAGGGATGCATGTAGAAGCATGGGTATAGAATCTACCACGATCCTCAAGTTGAATCGACGGAGGCCACGAAGGAGGTATGTCCGGATACGTCCGCGATCGGCAGGAAGGGTGTAGCTTTCGGTTGTCTGAATGAAGTGGCGAGCCCACTGTAAGGCAAGGCATGCGGCGAGGGCACATCCAAGGCAGGAGAGCAGACTAAGGAACCAAAGAAGGTTACACGTGAAATCTGCATAGGTCGGTGTGAACGGCGATGCAGAAACATTCCGGGTCCCATTAATCATGGATTCAAATTGAAGCACGGCGGTATCGAGGGAAAGGGGTACGTTGATTTCGTTGGCAAGTTGTCGAGAGATATGGGCCAGTATTTGGATCGTCTTAGCTTGTTGTTGGACCATCGCAGTCTGCTCTACGGCCATTTTAGCCAAGATAGAGCGTTGTTCGTCCATCGGATCAGGTTTGAGGTTTTTGTAACTCTCAATAACAAAAGCAGTCATGGTGGCTGAGAAAAGGCCTGCCTGTAGGATTAGATTGATATTCATATTAGATGGAACCATGAAGGCAAATTTTGATCGAGTGCAACTCACGAAAACCAAGATAGTGTTCATATCCTCTCTGATATTTCGGGACAACGCTTGATCTTCCTTTGTTGCCTCTATATTATATGCAGTCCAGATTTTGGCTGTGTTACCAAAGACTTCTGGACCATAATGATCATCTGTTTCTACAATACAGCGCGTCAGATAACGCATTAAAGAAATGGTCATCGAATCACCTTTGCTAGGGCTTGGAGTCGTCATCTTGCTACCAAATGAAACGGGGGGAGGTAAAGATGGAACAGACACAGCTTTTAAAGGCAGACTACAATGGACCCCTTCCGCCATGCGTACAAGTCAAGGTCTCACACCACATGAAAGGACCTACAGATGGCGATACCGTTGTCCCATCTCGTGACAGCTTCTTGTAATAAGGTTTACCCCTCCGAGTAATCTTGCAAAGAACCCTTGACGGATTGATGATCTAGAATACAACGCGATGAGCACTCACAGTGCGATATTGTCCTCAAGCGTCGTGTAGTAGCTTTCATCTTCCACCAAGATCCAGAACACAAAAGATTTGTCAACTACTATGAAGGTCAGTACAGTCCAAGGCTTATATAGTTCCCGCTTTTCCCAAAAGATCTGTATGATAGCACCGTACAGGCTGTTCATCTGTGAGGGACCAGATAGAGTCACACATGATCCAATAATGGAGAATAGAGCATATTTGCAACGGGCCTACATCCAAAATGCGGTTTCGACGTAAGGGTGGAAAGCGTGACCAGTCAGATATGATATGATAAGAAACCATCTTGACAAACAAGTAATGGCCAATTGCTACAGTCTCATTGCCGCTATGCCTCTAACTTCACGAGTGCCTTCACCACTGTGTCCACCGTTGTTGGACTCTTTCACTTTCTGTATGGAGTAAATACTGTGTAACAGGTTACCGTGCACATGTCAATCCCCTCCTTACTACCTTATACTAACTCCCGGATACAGTGCTATAAATACATGTACATACTTATCCATCAACCTATACATATATCTATATAGTTAGAACTTTAAATTTCTCATAGTTCAAGGTTTCTATTCTGGTGTCCGGTTACGACGCTGTAGCTGCCTCGAGTCCTTTGTCTTACTGGGTATATTTCGGATGTCATGTAGCTTACAGTACCTGAATCTCCACAGAACATCACGGTATGTCAAAGAATCCAACAATTCGCCTCCGTCCTTGCTCTGCCCGGGGAGGGTTGCTTCTCAGATAAACAATTTATAACGGCCCCTTGGCCGTGATAGGTGCGGTACGTCGTCTCGAGCTGGCAGGATTTGCGTTTCTGCTGTGTTTGGTTGTGATCATTGTAACAGGCATCTGTTAGACCCGTCGCATGGCTGATTCGACATCGCTTGGCTTATCTGACGCGTCACATAACTGATTTAATCCCAGAGATTGAGAGTGGGGAGTAGAGCCAGTATTGGTGTCAGACAGATATTGACCCTTTAGGGAGTTAAAGTCGATTATGCCAGTGTATGATATCATGGAAAAATATAAGTAAAAGAGCTGAGAAAGAATGGAGGGAAAGAATCTCGTGTGTCACGATTCTATATTGGGACGTCACAATGTCCAAAACAGGCGAAATCTCTAATCCTTGTAAGATCAGATTGCAATACAGACATCGGCCCGCATCGGCCCGATACACGTTGAACCTGCGTGCTCAGTTTGGGTTGATTGTATCTTCCTCAGTCTTGAGTCCGGCATGACCACGATAAGGTAATCTGTGCAAGAAAACTTCCGATGTATTTTTTCCCCTGAATTTTCCGTAAATTTAGCCCGAAGCCCAAGGTCGTGGTGACCAGGCATCTTGGACCAGATGTAATGCCGCTACTCGACGCCAGACACGACCTCGATGTAAGGCTCCATTAATACATCAATCCGCGACCTGAATTTGAGCGTTATAAAGATAGTGGTTTGGCCGGAAGATCGTGTCGTCGATCGCCACTGGTTACTGACAAATATCTCTGGAGCGTCCGGTGTACTTGTAATGCTTACCGAAAAGGTTAATGTTTCCCTAAAGTTGCTAAAGCCCACCTAATGCTTTTATGAAAAGATCGACAAGGAGTTTCTAGACGCCGGTGTGTCCATGTTGACATAGGGTGGAGATGTGAATTTACCTGCCTGGCAGCTGGACCGAATTTGCGCGTTGTTTCAACGATGTCGGTTGGATACGGTCAATCTTTTATCTGGTGTCACAATGGACTTCTTAACACATGCTTTCTAGAGCACGCAAATCTTCCTGAAATTTCTCGACGAGGGATTCGATTTGGATATACACCGGATGTTCTAACAGCAGCAGGTAAACGAGATCCTCAAAGTTCTTGCTAAGAAATAAATGATGAACCTACAAGTTCAGTTGCGGATCTATCGGTTATGCTTGCTCTCATGGCCAGTAGAAATGCGGGTGAAGTTGTCTCATTAGTACAGGAGAACAAGGTTTTTTTTTCTTAATTATACCCTTACGTCACTTTCGGTCACTTTCTCATGGATATGTTATTTCTTAGTGGCCATCGGTGAGTTGGGCACCATTCGGTTTATGTGGTCCTCAATTGAGCACGACGGACATATCACCGAAAAGCACTGTTGGTTTCCTGGGCTTTGGTCGTATTTCTCAAGCAACCCTTGCTAGATTGATACCATTTGGCATCACGGATTGCATTTACACCTCGAATCCAACATCTGCACCAACACCGTCTCGTGACGATGACCTAGCCAAACGGCATGGACTCAATTCCGTTCGGCGTGTTGATATGAACAAACTCGCTAGTGAAAGTGACTTCTTGTTCGTCCTGGCGCCTGGAGGACCATCAACACATCATCTAGTCAATGAGGGGTTCTTGAAGAAGATGAAAAGATCAAGCATCCTTGTAAACACAAGTCGAGGAACACTAGTCGATTCTGATGCTCTTGCGAAAGCCCTGAAAGAGAGATGGATTTGGGGTGCGGGCTTGGACGTTGTTGAGGGCGAGCCAAATGTTCCTGCCGATCATCCCTTGGTTAAGGAGCCTAGGTCAGAGACAACGCCTGGCACAAACTGAGCATTTACTTACCTAATATTAGGTGCATCGTATTGCCTCACGTTGGAAGTGCGACGTTCCAGACTAGGCTTGGTATGGCGACTTTAGCTGCGCAAAATTTGCTAGCAGCGATTGACGGAAAGCCAAGACTGCCAGCTGAACTTGACTTGGAGAAGTACAAACTGTAATGAGGATCTTAGGCATTATGGGTGAATATGCAAGGATTAATGTAGAAGTCATTTACACCAGAATCTAGTGGAATATCTATAGTCTTCGTCGCGAGTTCCAAAGGTCGATAAGAACAAAGAAATATGTATCATTTTGAGCCACAAAACACGTCCAATTATTAGAAATTTACAACGATTTTCATGCGCATGGCTATCCTCACCACGACGCTGGCAATCCTGCTGCCGACGCCCCAATCTCTGTCAGTAGAGTCAGAGGATCAAGATTACCCTTGAACTGTGGCAAGAACGAAGCGTCCGTGTAGGGGCAGTGAACAGAAGGCGAGCCCTTATATATCGGAGTGTATGTCACACCACAAATCTCAAACGGACTGAGCTCATCGTAAGATATCTCCACAGTGTTACGCGGATTTCGATCGCCTGCTGCGATCCGTTGACGAGCCTATTAAGAGTTAGACAACGATATTAACGCAAGTATCGCCGCTGACCTGGGCAACAATTTTTGGATCTGGTTTAAGGTCGAGTAACCGTTTGGCAAATCGTGCTGCATGTGAATGATTATTCGCCTTAGCGAAGACTCCAATTGCACTGCGAAGGGCAATCTGCATGTGAGGAGGTTGAAGTTCGCACTGGGTAAAGTAGGCAGCGAGCTCAAGGTTACGACGAATGTTGTCGGGCTCGACCTCAGCAACACGCCTCCGCTCAAGTTCGATTGAGACACCCAAAAGGTATTCCCGCGCAGCGGTCACAGTTTCTCTCCACTAAGATAAGAGATGACTTAGAAGGCATAGATATCTATGAAATAAGGACCCACCAATTTAGCCTCATCGTCGGAACTGAGAACAACCAATAGAAGCGCTTGAAGGACAGATCGGAAGGTTGCTTGTGCCTCCGAGAGTTTATTGCCAGAGACAAGCCGGTACCCCTCCGCGAGCTCTGATCGCACGGATTGAAGGGAGCGTGCAGCAACAGGGAGCACACGACTAGGAGATGACTCTGTGATGTTACGACGGACATGAAGTTGTAGAGGCGGCAAGGAAGCCACGGGTGAGAGGTATGTGTGAGAAGAACGGTATATAGAGATGAAAGTGGGCTTGAGTAAAGCAAAGTTGACGACACCAAACTGGTGGTTGAGAAGCTAAATTACGATGAGACATCAGCCACCCATTGCAATGGTGAACATGGATCATACCTGCATAGCAGTCTCAAACGACCCAGCAGCAACATGATCAGCCGCCAACTGAGAATTACGAACCCAAAGCTCAACTTCACTGATTCCAGGAGCCGCACCAGCACCCAACTCTTCGTCCTCAGCAGCCTCCTCGTGTGCAGCCAGTGCATTGACCTCGAAGTCCTCTCCAGCTTCGAGATCCCATCCACCCTCCTCAGGATTCTCCTCCACATGCTCCTCATCTCTCGCCCAATCATCTAACGCTGACGACGCACCAGCTCCAGCATCACCGTTAGCATAGCCTGGCTCAGCGCCAGCTTCCAGTTTTCCTTCACGGAGGGCATGATCAAAGAAGTTTTCGCCGGCGGAGATGGATGGCCAATTAACATTAGTGGTAGAGGTAATGATAGGTGGTGGGGCGAACGTTGGTGAGGGGAAGGATGGTACGTCATCGACATCAGCTTCAGTCAGGCCAGCTGCCTCGAGGATCTCAGCAGCCAGGTCGTCCAAACCGTTAGTCTTCGCTGTCAGGTACGCGAGAGGATCTTTAAGTGTGCAATTGAGTACAAGCATTTGATGATTGCTGAACCACTCACGGAGCCCAACATCACGCAGGACTGATATCCTGCCCTTCACATCACCGGCATACAGCGCGTTATGGAACCGTGACATGGGGTCACCACGCGCATCGGCAATCTTCTGCATCTTTGACAATTTGTCTGTACTTCCTGTTGCGAGATACAAGAACGAGAGTTTGTCGAAGTCCTTCATTTGTTGATACGCCTTTTCCGCGATCTGCACAATGTAAGGATGTCAGTGAAAATTTGGAGAAGATTATCCAAACACACCTTGTGATGACCCTGCTTCAACGCCTGCTGTGCCAAACGATCCCAGCACTCTGTCCGATCGATCTCTTTTGCAGTCTCCAAAGCAACGTCTAAGTTTCCACACTCAATAGCCAACTCGAATCGTGTATTCGTATCTTGCACGAAATGCAAAGCAATCTGTCAAACTTCATCAGTATATCCAAAACAGAAATGAACACAACGCGTACCTCTGGGAATCCCTTCTGTTGAAGGTAAGCGATGATACTCTGCCCAAGGAGAGTCGAAGTCCGGATGATATACAGCATTTCTTCGTAATTATTCCTAAGGAGCGCAAGCTTGAAGCGATACTCTGTGGGGTCGAACGTGATCGTGCGTGGACGGGCAGAACGGTCAAGGCAATGTACAGTCTTTCCCTTGACTCTTGTTAGGTAGACGGGGTTGTCGAGGGTGCAGATCACCCCGTGGTCACTGAAGTAGACTCTGTCAGTCATTGGAGATTGAGAAAAGGGTTTGATCAGACCCTTGGGGTAGGCAGTATTTCACATGGTTGAGCGTCGAGTAGATAAAGACACCTGAGTCATCCCATGCTCCAGACTTGATGCGGATAGTTTCGTGTATGAAGCTATGTGACGAGAAGTTTTTGTTTGCAACGGTTATAGCTATAAAAGGTTTGTGAGACGATGTGATCCTTAAAAGGATGTCGTAGAAACGTACTGTGTTTGCCCAGCAGAGCAACGAGAGAGTTGTCGGCACTCCAGACAACATATTTGACGGGGGGGCTGTTAATTTCCGCCAGAGTCTTGCCTTGCTGGATGTCGTAAAGAATAACCGAGGTTGTTGAACTGAGAATCAAGCTAGCCGTTCCTCCGTAAAATATTTCATTTGTCACGACAGGGGCTTTAATGGTTTTAACAATAGTGTTTGAAAGGTCCCGTATTTCAATCATCTGCCCCAACAGCTCATGTCAGTCAAAGATCTTCAGGACCATCCAACGAAAATCTAACCTGTTTAGTTTTGTCAAGGACAGCGAACCTGTTCCTCGCCACAAAAATCGCACTTTGACCATTACCCTTCTTGCCATCTACGCTCGAATCCTTCAACTCTCCACCCTGCGCCTGCTGAGGCAAACTCGCCAATTCATACAGTCCATTGTCAGAACTAATAGTAAGAATAATAGCACGTTCCGCCGGGTTAAAGCTCAGTGTTCTCGGGGGCACGTATGGGCTTCCAAACTTGCGCACGCTGAGCAGCCCAATATCCGCGCCGGTGTTGATGTCGTAAGAGCGCACATATTTGTCGCGGACATAGTACAACGTGTCTTGGTGCACAGAGAATGCAGGACGCTCACGCTCGAGCTTGAACACGATAAGACCCGAATCGTGGCCTGCAGCGAAGAGGTTGAGGTTCGGGTGTGCAGCAAGAATCCAGAACCGGTCGTGCTCGCGACGGAATGTTTGTATCGCCGTACGCTTCGCGAGATCCCAAACGCGTACAGTTTTATCTTCACCACACGACACGATGAGCTCATGCTTAGGATGGAACAACGCGCTGGAGACATTGTTGAAATGCCCGCGGCACGAATCAACCTCCCATGCTTTGGTCTCGCTCATGCGCCAGATCTTGATGACACGGTCGTCTGCGGCAGAGATG
Organism: Termitomyces sp. T70a; assembly: GCA_017657195.1. Lineage (NCBI taxonomy): Eukaryota > Fungi > Basidiomycota > Agaricomycetes > Agaricales > Lyophyllaceae > Termitomyces > Termitomyces sp. T70a. Next base: position 7,720 of record JAGGAT010000769.1, on the reverse strand, counting down.
ATGAGTGGGAGTGTCGGGTGGAACATGGCGGAGTTGACACCACGGTCATGGCCTTCCAAAACGTACTTGACGGTTGAAAAGGAGTCGAAGGTCTCAAAGGCGCCTGGCCCGCTGCCGCCTACGCCCGAATGGCCACCTGGCCCACCCCCACCTGAGTGTTGTGAGCCTTTGCGGAGGCCCGAAATGTCCCAAACGCGGACGGTTTGGTCCATCGATGCTGAGACGACAAGGTCATCTTTAGGGTGGAACTGGGCAGACATGACGTAGTGCGAGTGACCGGTGAGGACTGCAATACATTGGCGTGAGGTGCTGTTCCAGATACGTATAGTTTGGTCGTCGGAACAGGAGAGCTATTGAGAGGGTAGGTCATAAGGTACAATCTGATAGACAAAGACTTACTATCCAAGGCATTTCATGATGGAATTGTACTGTCCGGACGTAGTCAAGATGACCATGCAGAGTAAAGAGGCAGCGTCGATTTTGGGGTCGTATATCTGGTTATGCGATGAATGAAAGCTGCGGCCTGTCGAATTACTGATTGGACTGACCCCAGACTTTGATTTTGTAGTCGTCGCCTCCCGTCACCAACAAAGCGCGGGTTGGATGGATGGCGACGCCTCTAACAGGACCTATTGGCACGATCAAATGTTGTTCACGAGTATATTAAGGTGAGTTTGCTCACCCTCGTGCTCCTCAAATCTATCGACCAGAACTCCCATGCGATAATTCCATAGTTGTACACTCCCGTTGTGCAGCGCAGCAGCTAGAAGAGGCTGAGTCGGATGGAAAGCAAGCCCTAAAACGCCAAAATTAGAGATCGGGAGGTAAGTCTTAACGTAGAAGTGAGGATACCCTTAACGCGGTTACTTTTCGAATCGAACTTGGTGAGCATAACAGACATGCTCGGCGACTTTTGAGGCCCTAAGTCTTAAGAAAAGTTGTCGACAAGGCTGCAGATGGCAGAGGCCCTGAACGCGCTTGAAGACGACAGACGTGGCTTGCTGAACGTGGGAGAATGACCAGAAGTCACGTTTGTCGGTGGCTGTGCCCTCTCAATATCCTGGAAGAAGGCAACCATGTCCTCTCCGTCGTCGCCCACGGCGTCCATGGCTGAATCAATCAATGAAAACGCCTGTCTAATCGTGTCTTCCAGTTCTCCCCCGCTGAAATCGTTGTCTCTCACAAAATACAAACCGAGGACACCTTCGCAATCTACTGCACCCTCAAGTCACATGCGACCGCTTTCTGAAATTATTGGCGATAAGTTTCCACCTTTCGACCACGAAACCGACATTGTGTTGCCATTCAACAACGAAGTCAGTCGTGACGCTGAATTCGAGAAAGGTGCGTGGCTCCGATCAAGTTGAGGATGCATATATGCGCGTTTGTTGCGTCATCTCGCGTCAACTGACGATTTTCCTCTTCTGACCCTATGGCAGAGCTCGCTTCTATGCTACTCGATGCCATATTGGAAACGCACGCGTGGGCTGCTGCGCGCCCTAAATACGAAAGCTCACTTGCGGCTCAAAACATCGAGAAGAAGATTGTTTCGATGATGAATACAGAAAATGAACAAGGCATGTATTTGTCACGTCCTCGACTATCTTCATGGTTGTTTGTTGGTATCGTCGGTAGGCAGAACTCTCTTCATGCTTTTCATCTTATCGCTTCATCTTGTTCCATTACCGTTTTCGGAAACGCGTGTCATGCTGACACTACTTTGCTTTTCTCCCTTAATCTCCTTTACCACAGATAAGACGCGCCAGCAATTGAACCAGTTTGTCACTCAGATCAAGACTGCCCTGTCTGCTCTCACTGGACTTGCTGGCTTATGAGGAGTGTGGTGTATTGTGATGTGGTAACTGTTCAATGTACATATTTCTCGCTTTAACTCGCATTCCTGTATTGAATTGTTCAATATTGTACTTCTCTCTCGAGTGAACATGATGTAAGAGTCAGACCGGGACCCCGGGCCGATGATCTTTCCTCGCATCAAACCAACTTTCACTTTATGGGTGTGCTGGGGCTCACGCCTTTCCTGCAGAAGACATGGTTCGTCTGGCGTAGTTTTCCTAAGATATTCAATGATCCACCAAAAAAAATAGTCCAGAGGTCATCAAGAAGCTCCCTGACCGTCTCCGAGGGTTAGCTGGTAAGAAAGTCGTGATGTATGTGGCAAGTCTCTACCCAAGCATTAACTGGTACTCGTCTCATGGACGTGCTACAAACCACAGTGATGGAACGCTCATTACACAGCGCTTGCATTTTGCGCCAGTGCCGCATCCCTACCGTCATGTACAAATGTGGTATCGGCTCGCGAGAGAGTTACAGGAAGCTGGGGTCTCGGCTGTGTGTGTCTTTGACGGGGTGGAGCGTCATACCGCTAAAACGCGTGAAGTTCGTATATTCTCCTTCCCGAGGCAGTTCCGCCACTAAAGTGCTGTCTGATGCCAGCTCGCGCGAAGGAAGGATGCGCAGCGAAAAGTCAAAGCGCGTGGAGCGCTGGAGCATGATCGTTCAGAACGGCTGAAACAACTTTCTGACGTCTTGCCACGCTTCTGGAGTCTCAGCGACGCGAAACGAAGAAGCACTGCAGACCTTTTGCATCAACTGGCCCCCGAAGAGTCGGCAGCAGAAAGGTGTCAAACGCCAGTGGCTACGACCCCCATAGACAGTATACAATCGCAAGATAGTACCTCTAAGCCCCTTGAAGATTCATCACTTGTTGAGGAGCCCTCGACACTGCGCCTTTCGGTCGATGTCGACCCTCTCATGCCTGAATTTTTGGCAGATGAAACTCTCGGCATTGACAGCCACCTTGTATCAGAATACGTTGATTCTCTTTTAGTCGAACGACATTCAACGCACGTCGGAGGTTCTGTACACATTCCACCGTATCACCCCTGGTTTGAAGAGCCGAAGGTGCCCTTCCATTCATCGTTTGACTCTGTACCGGATGCGTATACGACTGTTTCCTCTGAGCATATAGACGATTTTCATCCGCATTTTATTATTGAAGAATCACCATTATCAACCTACGAACCCGAACTTGCACATCTAGAAGATAGCATCCCGCAATCATCAGAAGAACAGGGTATTTTCAGACCACCGACCACCGATACATTCGATAGCATACCTACACCCCCATCGCCCGGGGATAGCCCATCCATAGCTACCCCTTCTGAAACCATTTGCACCCCCGAAGACATCCCAAGCCAACTATCCAACCTATATCTCTCATATCGCCAAAGCGTTTCTCGACTCGCCACCCTCTCCGACCCGATCGACTCTTCTCCGTCCTTGATTCCCAGCGTCGGCGACCCAGACACACAAGCCGAGATCGTGATGACAAAGGCACAATACGAACTAACGCTTGAGGAAGGCCGGTTCTGGGATGCATTTTCTGCCGAACTGACGGAGTCCAAGTTGCCCGATACACTGAAGCGCTTGTCCAAAACGAGTGAGTACATGTCAGCTTCGTTCGAGAGGAGGATGAACCCCCCGACATCGAGCACGTATACTGAGTCGAAGGAGATTTTGAAGGCTATGGGTGTACCGTGTTTAGAGGTGTCTGGTGCGTACGAGGCAGAGGCATTGGCTTCATCGATGGTTTTGAATGGGTTGGCGGATTATGTTATCAGCGAAGATACTGTGCGTTTTCTCGTCCATCCTTCCGCCGTTAGTGCGATACAAAATTTAAACGACTGGTGACACACAGGACGTCCTCATATACGAAGCCCCCCTCGTCCGAAACCTTACGAGCAAAGACACACCCCTCACCCTCGTCTCTGGCGCCGAAATTCGCACCGTCCTTCAACTCGACCGCGCGTCCTTCGTCGACTTCGCCCTCCTGCTCGGCACCGACTTCTCCCAGCGCATCAAAAACGTGGGGCCCGCACGTGCGCTCAAGTTCATCCGTGAGCACGGGTCAATCGAGCGCGTTATAGAGCTAGAGACCAAATACGCGCCGCCGCTTACACCCAAGGCCTATTTGGATCAGGTGGAGATGGCGAGGGTTGTGTTCGCGACGCTGCCACCGGTGCCCGATCCGGAGTCGTTGGAGCAAGGAGAGCCGGATGAGGCAAAGGTGGCCGAGGTGTTGCAGAAGTATGGGCTTGGGAAGGAGGTCATGGGGATGGATGAGTGGGACTATGGTTCGGCTCTTAAGGGAAATTATTTCGAGGATAATCCGAGTGCCTTTTAGCTCTTGATGGGAAATGAGGTGTGAATGGGGTATTTATTTCTTATAGTATTGTCTTGATCGTAGTAAATGACACATTTTTCGCCGTGGTACTTTGGATGACGAACAGCATAGTTGACTGGAAGTGTTCAACGTGCGGTCTCTTCGCGATACTTCATCAATTATCAATTTTACATAAGACCATTGCACATCTGAGAAGAGCTTTCAAGCAGTAAGAGCTATGGATCCTTCTTCTGGGTCACAGGACAACAGAATGTAGGAAGATGCAGAACCTTTTGGTCTGTGGTTATATCCTGAATGCAGTTATGGTGAGAAGACAAAGGTCTGTTATCCTGCAGACATAATATTCAAGCTGTAGAGACTGATGTTCTTAAAGAGGCAACTGTGAAAAAAATCCAGTGATGCCCAGAAAGAGGATTGACTTAAGAAGGGCATAAGAAAAGAGCAACTCACAAGAACTTGAAAGTTGTGCATCAGCAGAAAGGTGGTTAAAATTTATGGCCAAGTATGGTCTGGGACCTGTTGGATCTTATTGCTTGAATGTGAAATAGCATTGCAAACCTGATATCAGGCTGAGTTATGTTTGTTATTGCTTGCCAGAATGAAAGCCTCAAAATGATTTTCAGACACATTGAGTCTTGAATATACACTGGCTCAAAAAACTGCTCCAATATTTGGCCTTTTTGGAAAGATTTGAATGGTGTGCAACAATTACCTTAGCAAAGAATCAAAGAAAGTCACATGATATACAGCTGCATCTTGGCCCTCTGCAGCTTATTATTCATGAAAGAAGTGTTTAGAGAAAAAAATACATATATTGGCTTTATTGTTCAGAATGGAAAATTTTTATGATCTTGTGGGTCAACTTTTTTGCATGTATCAGCCAAAAATAGACCCATTCATTTTTTGGTGAGATGAGTGATAAGGCTAATACAAGAATACAAGTACAAGTAAATAGGATAGTGATGAAAATGCTTCAACAAGGGTGAGGTGGGTGTGTGCATGAAAAGAAGATGATACAACTTATATATGAAGATGGTGAAACAAAAACTGCAGCACATCAGATATGACAAAATCCAATGTGATAGAGAAAAAAGCCTACTTTTGGGCCACTATTTTGTAAAGAGGCATGAGATACAATGAATTTGCTTTTACTGTGAAGAGCAATTTGTGCTCACTTGAATGGCAGACATTGTGGCACAAAGGCAAGAACATTGCAAGGAGGGCATGCAAAACCATTGCATGGGTGAGACACACCACACAGCACTGAGACAATGAATGAGACCACTGAGCCATACTGCTTTCAACCCAGTATCTGCTTAAACTAAGGCACTAAATCAAAGAGTGACCAACAATCTTACCAGTGTATGCAAAACTACTGTGAGATGCAACTGTGAATGAAGCTGGAGCTGCAGCCAGGTGGGACTTGCTGTGCAGAGTCCTTCAAAAATGCTCCTTACCCATGGAACCTGCATTTATGTCTATTCATAATGATGTATGGATCATGTGATTTGGACAAAAACTTGCTAATTAGTAGATCAAACAGAATGTTCAATCATTGGAGTAGTTCTTTTTTATTTACTTCAATTTTCTTATTTCCTCAACATTTTTCAACAATGAAAGATTGAAACACCTTGTGGAAAGCATAAACAATATAATATGACCTTATTTGTATCAATTTGGCATGTTCAACTTTGTTCCAAAATCTAGAATAGATCAAGATTTTTCTGAGTAGCGGACTATGTGTGGGAAAAATGTCTTCAATTTTTGCCATCATATAATTGATTTTCCCAGTGGGCTAGCATGTAAATAATATCTTTGATTTTTGCTGTCATGTGATACATTTGCTGGATAGTTGCTCATATAAGCAGGGATAGGGCGTGTAAATAATGTCTTTGATTTTTGCTATCATGTAATAATACAGCAGGCATGGAGCATGTGAATAATGTCTTTGATTTTTGCTGTCATGTGATATGATATGTTTGTCTAGACATGTGAATAATGTTTTTGATTTTTGCCATCATGTGATATGTTCATCTGGATGGTTGCTCATGTAAGCAGGGGATAGGCATGCAAATAATGTCTTTGATTTTTGCTATCATGTGATATGTTTGTCTGGATGGTTGCTTATATAAGCAGGGATAGGGCATGTAAGGGTGACCTCTGGAAGTTATGGCTAACCACACAACTGGCAGAGGAGAATCCAAAGTATATTAGAAGGTAAATATAACAAGGATAGTAAGTAGTTAATCACATAGCAGAGGGGAATCCAAAGAGAACAAGTCTAAGATTCTCCAGAGCCAAGGATCTGAAAATAGTGTTAAAAGTCATGTGGCCCAATTATGTAAGAGGCCACTAGGCCTTGTGCTTTGTCAGCAGCTGCTGGGATGAGTGCTTACAAAGCACACAGCCACTAGCCAACCTGGACTAAAGGTAAGTAAATCAATAAAATAAATATAAGTATGGAGACACTGAAAAAAAGAGATGAAAAAAGGAAAAAAAAAAGAGAGAAGGAGAGAAAAGAGAGTGTCTCCTGACAGGGCATGTGAATAATGTCTTTGATTTTTGCTGTCATGTAATATGTTCATCTGGATGGTTGCTTATGTAAGCAGGGGATGGGCATGCGAATTACTACTGGCACTCAATTGTGTTTCTTTGGGAAAAAGTCAAAAGGAAACCTGTTATGCCATTTTCTATGTAGCTATTTCTAAAAGTATCTAAACAAAGGAAATTTGCCATTTTCTATTTGGTTGCACATAGTCCCAGAGGGAAGCTGGCCTTCGAGATTGAAGGTATTTAATTAATATGTGTACATTAATACAATGTTGCCACACCATCCAGAGACATAATGAACACTAGAAGTCAAAATAAACATTTTATTAAGGCTGAAAACGTAAGCCTCCTGGTAAAATACAAGTCTTAGCAACATATCTCCTAAAATACACCAGAAAAAATACAAAACAGACTGGAACAATGTCAGGGGACACCCTCATTCAAGCGCAGTTCAATGCATATGCGCACACACACTATTTCCTTTTCTCTCCTTCTCTCTTCCTTTTCCTTGCTCATCTCCTTTTTTTGATGTCTCCATACTTACATTTATTCTATTGATTTACTTACCTTTAGTCCTGACTGGCTAGTGGCTGTGGGCTTTGTAAGCATTCATCCCAGCAGCTGCTGACTAAGTGTTTGCCCCAGCAGATGTTTACATAACCAGGCCACGTGACTTTTAACACTATTTTTGGACACCTGGCTCTGGGGATCCTTAGACTTGTTCTCTTTAGATCCCCTTTTGCCAGGTGATTAGTTATACTCCTGTCATACTGTACTAGCTTCTAATATATTTTGGATCTCCCTTTGCCAGTTGTGTGATTAGCCGCTGATGCGCCCAAAAGTTTGCTAAATGCCGTCGGTAGTGACAGAACTTAGCACTTTTGTGCTGAGCGTATCGGTAATGAGCAAGAGTCCTGACAGGTTCCCAGAGGCAGGTAAGTGGATTGAATGTGTAGTGATGAAAGG
>JAGGAT010000768.1:0-18085 GCA_017657195.1 Termitomyces sp. T70a | reverse complement strand
GCAGCCATCACTAATCCGGGTTGCATCGAGAAGTTTGTGAGACGACTAACGAGCCATAACATCAGCGATAAATATATACGCTACAAATCCCATGGAAACTTACGAATGCCACGATAGAATCCTCGAAGCTATTGAGAGTAGACAAAGGCGACTTACAATCTTTCCAAGAGGGTACCCAATCGGGTCGATACCTAGGTCGTAGCTGATAGCCGCAAGAAAGAAGGTAGGGCTGGTGATCAGCCCAGAACGCCTCGTCTTCCCACAGATCGCCAGCGAAAATATGGGGATTTACCCATTTGAACGAACGGTTTGCGGCCAGAGCCGCTTGATAAGCTTTCGTAGCATCTTTCCACTTATGTGTGCTACGCCATAGGTGGCTTTGATTGAGCGGATTTTCGAAGAGTTCGCTGTCCATGGGTTGTGTGTGGTTGATACGAAGTTATATATTTGTGGCCACTAAGGAAGGCTGTGTCCTTACCTAATAATTTGGACCCAGGAATTCACAGGACCCGAACTTGTCCGCAAAATAGCGGATTTGAGGCGGAATTTTTGCCAAATCTAAGTCCCGATTTTGCGGATTTGAGCCTCTGGAAGGCAACCTTAGTCCGCAATATCTTGTCGCGGATTTGAGGCCCGGCAGGGAGAGATTTTTGACAATTTGGCACAAGATTGATTCTGGATAGTCCGAGGCAGTCTGATCCCTTAAATTGACGTGTATGACAATTTTCGATGTAAATTTACATATCGAGTTGCTACACAGATGATAGCTCGAAAAAAGTTGAACGTCGCCCAACCTTGCTTTGACATTGAGAGAGAAAAAAAAAGAGACTTTCCCTTTTTGGACATATGCTATCCGTTATTGCGGCTTTGAGGACCCAAAGATAACGGACTTGAGGCCGAAATTTTGGGAATTACCCGGACAAGTTTTGACGGGAGCCTCACGAGTCCTATTCACAGGTATTCACTGAAACCCGACAATAAGATATTTCCATTGTATTACTTTGGAAACGATGGTTAATGTTGCCAGAAACAATACTAGGTGAAATAATGACTTGTTCTCTTGTTTTCTCACCTGAAAGTGGTTACCAGAAACAATACTAAGTGAAATAAGGATTTGTTTTCTTGTCTTTTTGAGGGAGGTCAGCACGAGGGGTAGGTCAGCTCGTGAGGTCACCTCGTGGCTTGTGGGTGAAAAGACAAGAGAACAAGTCATTATTTCACCTAGTATTGTTTCTGGCAACATCAACCATCGTTTCCAAAGTAACACAATGGAATACCTTATTATTATGTCGTTCCACAACTCGTTATTTTTCACTCTATTCCAGAAGTTTTTGTAGTATAGGATCCCTTGGGAAATATTTAAAGACACAAGGTCTCTGTCAAAGCTCTACATATCTCAACGATGGCCACTCGCTCTTATCGCATCACTGATAATTCATCTGCCATCGAACAACGCATTCGAAAGCTAATCAGAAGGGCTAATAATTCCATGATTACACTTAACCAGATGCTCCGTCACTCGCCTCTGAATTATCAAGAGATAGCGGATCTTCTCGTCAGCGTTACAGAGTCCGTTACAAAGGCTCTTTCTATTCTTTCTAACTTGCTGATATACTCACGCAGATTTCGAGAACAAAATGAAGAGCTCCTAGAGAGGTTCTATGCAAACCAATTACCGTATACCAGTTATGGTGGCCTTGTTTATGATATGGGAGATCGCGAGCGGACTATGGCAGAATATGAAAATCAAATAAGAGTGAGTCAGTGAACTAAGACATAATCTAGATAGGGCACTGACTTCCTATAGATGTCTTCGGCACACGCTGCAAGGCTCGCTGCTGGAGACACTCGTAGCCCTGAGGTACGACATATGATCAATTTAGATTGTTCGTCCATGAACTTACTAAGTATTGTTTCTGTTCCAAAGGAACTGTCCTTGGTCGAGAGGGTGAGTTGATCGAGAATGGATCTATCTAATGATGGTTCCACTCTGACGCTCTGTTATTACCAGAATCACTGGACAGTCTGTATCACTTCTTGACTGTGATCTTGTGTGTTTCTTACTCCATGGGGCCATCCCGTACACTCCTACAGTTCGCTCCTCCTGGAAGACAAATGCTTTACCAGCCAGGACAAGTCTGTACCTCTCATTGTTTGACTTCTACAACCTTTTACAAACCTTTACAAGTTCCAACAGATCCATTCGCAGGTATTTCAACTTGCTTCAATCAGCACTGATGCAGCTATTTAAATCATTATGTGTTAGGGATCTGGCAGCAGTTTCTATAATGCACGTTCTCTCCTTTATTTCACCAGATATTCTTATAATCTATTTTTTGTGGCATTTGTCAGCTTTCTCGGATCACGGAGCAGCAGCCTGTGGTATCGAAACCCCTTCCTGCAGTTCCATCATCAGAACCGCTTCCTTCAATTCCACTCTCACAACTGGTCAGTAGCTCGGTGGCTTGAATTAGGTTGTACTGATCCTCTAATTCGTTATATAAAACAGACCTATGGAGGCAACAATGTAGAACCTGGTCCGTCGATTGACTCACATCATCAGGTTGTTAATCACCTCCATTTGTACAATTGTTACCCAATTGACTTTTAATTGGTTCTAAGAACCGGCCTACGTCTGTACCTTATGATGTTCATCCAGCTGGTTCTGGTTCATCGGTTTGTCACATTTTCCTTCTCCCTCCAGTGACCTTGCTTATACCGCCTCATGGCTCATTATTATTACAACATATAGGGCGGATACCCAAGTGGACCTCCCATTGAAGGCGTGGTTAACTATGAATTCTATGATGACTTCCTCACAAAGACCTCCAGTGGTAGTGATAGTAGCAATCACAGATTCAGCCAGGGATAGAGACATAGTAATGTTCCAACTCCAACTGCAAGTTCTCACAGTATGTACAAGTTTCTTTCAGGAAGGCCTAGGATGACGAATTTGTCTAAGAATGTATATATAGGCTGTACCATGATGGACATCGGAATGAATCCTACATAGCTTGATTTATGTATCCCCTCTCAATGCCCTGCCTCGTATTATCATCTCAATTCATGTACCACCACCTTCTCTCAGATACACGGATATCTAATCAATAGTTCCCCCTGGTCCTACCATTATCATGCTCTACCAGCATTGGTACGCGTCTGTCTCCAAAGGCAGCTCACCTGATCAAATAACGACACTCAGAGACCTTGACCGTTGGTGTTCAATGGCTGCTTCCGCGTCTGAGTTGAGTAGATCATGATCCAGCTGCAGGGGGCAGTTCTTATATAAACCAAACTAACGAAACCAGAAGTCCGCGTTGCAACGATGATGATAGATCAAGGATGCACTTTGCCCTGGAGCCCATTTGTGGGCTGGACAAGGACTTGGTCCTCTCCACTCTTTTTGAGAACATTTACGTACATATGTAGCAACTTGGTAGTGTAGCGCGAGCATGACCTACGTCATTCTCCTAATCCTTTACCAGAAAACTTCACCTTACATCGTTCCGAGTCGACCCCCTCCGAGCAGTATATAAAGTTACTTGTATCGTAGGGGTCACTAGTTTTGCAACAAAGAGGACTTAAACCAGTTCTTTACGCGAGAACTACTTAGTTGTGACCGTACGCTACCTATTCGGGTGGTCTACCGTTACAAGTAGCAACTTCCGTTTTTAGAAAATACCGTGACCGATCGTGACTCCTTTATTTCCACAACTCTCTTTTATTTTCTTAAAGCTACTCAATGAGTCTCGCGACGCTACTTGGGGGTAACAAAGCAGTCGACACTGAACTAGATGCCCTATTCGCGACAAAGGTCAGTAGTCCCATATCCAAGGAGAAAACCCCCGTTTAAGATCACTCCTTTCGCAGCCTGTCGCTTCCAAGGTTTGCTTGACTTTATCAGCCTTGCATTATCCAAAAATCCTAATATAACCCTCTTTCCAATCTTCCAGCCGATATCACAGGCTGCTACGCCAGCTCCCACACCAGGCTCTTCGAAAGAGACCACCAAGAAACGGAAATCCACATCGGACGTGACAGAGCACAAGAAACGGGTAAAGACGAGTGCTTCTGAGGCCTCAATATCAGCCAAAGTCCCACAGGACAGGAAAAAGGCAAAGGGCAAAGCAAGGCAAGTCGAGCCGGTGGAGGAAGATGAGGACGAGAACTCTGATTTGGAGAAAGCGTATATGGATGCTCACAAACGTCCACGCGACGTGGACTCGGATGGCAGTGATGATGGAGTGGCTGAGAGGCCCATCGAGCATGAGACCGTGACCAAAGCGAAAAAGGCGTTGAGGGCTGCGCCAAAGGTCAAGTATGTGCCTGCAGACGAGACGCCTGAGCTCAGAGACCTGCGGACAATATTCGTGGGTAATCTATCCGTGGAAGTTGCTCAGAAAAAGGTGCGTTACAGTGAGTTCTGTTAATAATACATCTTAACTCCCCACCGCAGTCTCTACAAAAACAACTCCACCGCCACATTCTTTCGCAGATTCCCACCGCTAAAATCGAGTCCACCCGGTTCCGCTCTGTACCCTTCCAGGCTCCTACATCCACGCTTCCAGACGACAACGACGGCAGCGCTCTAAAAGGCAAAGCCGACCCTAAGAATGCTCCGCCCGCGGCTCCCAAACCCGCCCGCCAACACGACCTCGACCGCGCCTCAACCTGGCGCTCCTCGCAAGACAAAAGCGAGCACGACGAGGAGGAGAAGAAAAAGAAGGCGTACCTCACCCCGAACCAGAAGAAGAAAATCGCGTTTATCAAACACGAGTTCCACGCGGAGGCGGATACCGTCAACGCTTACATCGTGTTTGCGCACCCCGTGCCTGCGGCGCACCGTCCGTCGAACCTCCCGCCGCTCCCGCCCGTGCTCGACCCGCGCGAGGCAGCGCGACAGGCAGTGCGCGCGTGCGATGGGAGCACGTTCATGGGCCGCGTCGTCCGCGTCGACCTCGTCGGGAAGAAAGGCGTACCAGCCGCCGCGATGGACGTGGACGCGGATAACGGTGTTGTTCTTGCGGACCCCAAGTCGACGGTGTTCGTGGGCAATTTGGATTTCGCGAGCAAAGAAGAGGATCTCCGCGTGTTCTTCGAGGGCGTTGTCGCCGCGGAGCGGGGTGCGCCGCCTGCTCCCCTAGTTGAAGCTGGAGCTGACGCTGAAGCTGGCGCGAGGGGGAAGCGAGATCCATCGTGGGTCGTCCGTGTGCGTATCGTGCGCGACAAGGACACGCAGCTCGGCAAAGGGTTTGCCTACGTCCAATTCATCGTACGTCTTTTTCATTTTATCTTTCTTTTATTCTCTCTTCTTTCTAACGGGGTTGACCGGGTTACTCCAGGACCACGCATGCGTTGACGAAGTCCTCGCGCTCGAGCCCGCCCAGCTCAAGTTCGCGAAACGCAAACTCCGCGTGCAGCGGTGCCGCACCATCCCTGGTTCCTCCGCCTCCACGCGGCAAGCGACTGCCTCCAAGCCCTCTGACACCGCCGCGGGCGCGGCGACGGCGCCGAAGCGACCTGTACCGATCGTCGTGCCCAAGGGTGATCCCGCGCTCGGCGAGAAGCTCGCGCACCTCTCGAAAGACGCGCGGAAGCAGTACAAGTCGGGCGACGCGGACCGCGTGGCGCGGAGGCTGGCGAAGAAAAAGGCGAGGATGGCGATGGCGGTGGCGATTCCCGGTGGGAAAGTGCAGGGCAAGGGCAAGGAAAGGGTGAGAGAGCGTGTGAGGAAGTCGGCGGGAGAGGCGGGGAAGAAGATGAGTAATCCTGGTACCAAGAAGGGGAGGGTTAGGAGCGAGAGAAGTTCGATGAAGCGGAATGGGAAGAAGGCTGCTGGGGTTTCTGGGTAGTGGATGCTCCTTGCTGTTGCTGTTACCCTGATTGAGTAATTGACTTTGGTGGAGAGGACAGACGCGTATACAAAGCGAGTGACAAAAGTTATAAGACAGCGTAAAAACGTTAACGCCTGCAGAAACTAACTTCAATGGTCACAGTGCGTATTGGTGATAAACCGGCTTCTCGGACTTTGTTTCGCAATCACAGATTGCCTCACTCTAAGCCTGAACTCAGTTAGCGTTTCCGTCGAAGCGTGGCTTACAGCCTCGGGAGCATGTCTGGTCGAACACTTAAATCCATCAATGTAAGCTGTCTCTTTTAGTCGGCGATAGGAATCCAAGAAGCACTTGGGGTGACAGTTCTTGGAAACCCGTTGGAGTCAAAGAGTTGCAAAACAGAACTGCCCTTCTTCGGCACAGCTTGTGTCTTGGATCTCGAGATTTCGGAAAATATGCCACTTGGAGATGCGTAAGACAGCTAACCGTTCTTGGTATATCGTATGTCACCTCTTGACTCATTCCGAAATACGTACTCACAAGCGTGGCCGAAAGAAAGATTGGGAGTGTCCCCTCCTTCGAGATTCGTCACCCGTGCATATAACTGCCTATAACCACCACAAGTTGAAAAAGAAATACGATTGCTGGTCCGTTTTAAAGATCAGAGATAGGATGCATCAACCCAGGTTGCCCAATCACTTCCAACAGCACTGGAGATGTCGAACGCAGCCGCCTCACTGGGCGTCAGCTCCGTGGCGAAGCTGGGTCTCTCTGCGTCCTGGACGCCCGGACCAAAACTTTGGAAATCAGCCATGGTTACGTTGCTGATACGCTCGTCCCCAGGATTCCAGATAGACCACAGAGCGTGGTTAAGAGGAGCTGTCACATTTGTTTGCTTGAAAATGACTTTCGCGAACGCTATGGAGAAAGGGGTAGGTAGTGAGTGCTATTATATGACTATTTGGTACACGACGCCTCACCTCCCCATGGGCGACCGAAGAATACATTGTCTGCTGTGCCGCTCACGGCATCTGAAGCGAGGATTATCTCGTTGTTCTCAAAGACGTCTTCGAGGCTCTTTATTGAGAATCAGAAACGATAGGACAAAGCTGGACCTACAGCTTCCATCGTCGTCTGTTTCACGACCATTTGCGGTGACATAGCCAGGACCAGCCACAGCAATGGTGTTGCCACTGAAGTAGGCAAGTCCATGACGTCCAAAGATGAAATCGACTGCTCCCTGCACGAAGGGGATTTGGTATGTAATCACTATTGCGTAATCGGATAGACGGACCTCTATGTAGTTTTTCAGGTATACTTGTGTGCCCTCGTTCGCATATAACGTGTCCTGATAGCCAATGAACCTACAAGCGTAAAGTCCGACACGGCTGCCATACTGGCTGATCGCAATTGCTTGCACCCCCGGCCCAAAGGTGTTTTTGACATTCACGTTGTACATACTAAAGTTATCTTTGTGGATGCGAAGGGTTCCACTTGCGTCGTCTGAGCCCGCCGACGCAGCGTCGACACCAGCCTGGAGAGTCACTTCATTATGAGAATAACATTGTGTGTCGGTGGTGTAACCAAAAATCTATGAGATACGGGATCAATCAAGTGAGGAAGGGGGTGTGTGAAGAGACTAACCGTGAGAGGACCAGGTCGTGTGATGTCGACTTGTTCGGTATATACACCAGGGTATATGAATATGGATCGCACAGAGTTGTCGTTGGGTAGGGAAGCGACAGCTGCTGCTAACGTACTAAATTCCCCTGCAGAGTTCGTTCCCGCTCGTACGATGATAGCACCAGCGGGAGGAGATGTACGCGTAGTACCAAGTACACTTTGAATGAAAAAGGGAATTAGAAGGGAAGACAAGAACGTTTTCATGACCGGCACTTAAGGATGATCTTTGTGGAAACTGAAGTTCGTTATATAGTCATGATGAAATCACAACAGCGATTGTGTACAGTCCCAATAAGCTTGTTCTCTTACACGACGGTACCCACGAAAAGGATGAGGATACCGCCCGGCACGGTCAAGATCACGACCCCGGCCCGCCCAATGAAAGTAACACAATAGGCGCCGAGCTGGTAGTGAAAAAGGTCATCTCGTGGCGTGCGAGTGCGAGGCTTTTAGCAAGTGATCTTGTCCTTAGTCAATCCACTTGTTCAATAAGTAAAGCGGGTGACATCTTGTTTCGAGATTTCATATAAACTTCAGCATAACATTTTAGAAGTAGGAGAAGGCTGGAGCGTACGATAAAGATGTAGGAAAAACTTAACTACTGCACAATATTTCAAATAAAGTTAGAATAAAGTTAGAATATGAGGGCAACAGTAGGAAATACCAAGTTGTCCTTCAGACAAACACCAAGGAAGGTTGTTCCGTATTCGGTGTTCCAGAGCCTATTAAGTGCCAAGTTGCAAGGTTTGACTAGCATGAAACCAATCTAAGATGTCAACAGGAGAGCATGACAAGCTGTTGGCTCGTCGCAAGCAGAAAAAATTTCACACCAAATGCGATAGGAACGTGGGTAAAGTGAAATGGGGGCAATCTTGCAAACGGGCAGTGTGGTAAATTGAATGAAAGGGAGGCCCATATGGTAAATCTAAATAACAATGGATCACTCAGAAGCGGCTTCCAAAGTCTCTTTTCCGCCGGACTTTGTCCGGAACCCGGCGGCCCTGAGAGTGACCGGACTCGACAAATACCTGAATTTCATCGAAATGTCTAACCGTTCAATCCTACGTCGTCGGCGTATTCTATAGCCTTCCAACATTCTTTTACCCGCTCGAGACTGTGCTGTTGTTGGAAGTGCACAAACCCCTCAGGCAGGCGTTCGGGCGCCATGTGACAGCCAAGGTTCTGTTGATATATTAGATCAAAAGATGCAGCTTCTACTGAGAAAAAAATTGCAAGCGCTCCATCATCGGCTACATACAACGTGCGCCAACAAAAGAAAGGTACATATGAACCACATGGCGTTGTTGAGATCCCTGCTAGTCGTCAATTCTACCCTTCCTCCTCCAACCTTTTACTAGGCTTTTTCCTGGAGGCGGATCGTCATCAACAAGGTTTTCCCCTTTTCCTCATTGGTGAGAATGTCGAGTAGCGTTGACAAGACTCTGGGCGCACTCTTGGTGGGGTTTGCAGTCGCGTGCTGCGTGTATGGAATTCTCGCGTCGCAGGTGTTCTCCTATTTTCGACAATATTATCAGGATAGATGGCATCTCAAGTTTACTGTGCGTGCAACCCTCCTATGCCCATTCAACGTGAAGGTTTACGATTTTTTCCAGGTTATCGCCATCTTGTACGCGTGGTGTATACTATCTGTACTTTTCTCATTCATACATTATCACCCTTCCAGCCTTCTAGAAACTGCCGATCAGATATTCATTGGTCATATGTCGTATCATTATAACATTTCTAACTATGCAAGACCACAAAGTTTGCAAACTGCTAGTGTTACATGGTGAGCAACAACCGGCGGCATTCACAGGACGCAGGACGATGCTTAATTCACGATAATTTCAGGTCTCTCGTTGTACGTCCCAAAGATCATGAATGTCATCGAAGCTAACTTCGTTTCAAAGCTCCAGTTGACGGTTGGGGTCAGTACTGCTATATGTCGCCCAGTCGAGAATTGTTTTTCAATCATCCCCACAGGCAATTGCTGGTGCCATCGTCAAAGGGTTCGTACAAACAGCTCTCGCTATCTCCCTGCTCTCATCTTGACCTCACGCAGTTCGTTCGGCCTCCGCGTTTGGCGATGTAAGTCTACGAGTTTGGCTCGTAGTTCATTCCCCTAATTTCGCCTTCAGTCAGCGGGAAGAATTACCAGATAACTGGTGTCATCGTAAGCTCAGCGTCCTTTGAATGCACGTAAAACATTCTCAGGACTGTTCGTCATCCAGTTGCTGTTGACTCTCGGCCAACTGGGTGAGGCATTTTCGAACGTGCGAAGTTTTTGATTGACCCTGATGTCATTAAATGGTCGTTAGGCACCGCAATAGGTGAGATTCAATAGCTTCCGTACACCGTTGACGTGTCTGATGCAGTCAATCAGCATTCACTGTCAAGGCGTAAGTGAAGTCCCGACAGTTCAACACCCTTCAGATTTCAAATTTCTTCTCAGCTTCCAAATCCCGAGTGTCATTGCCGTATACCAAATCAGAGTTGGTGTCACAGATACAAACTTCCATTCCCTGTTTCTAACTTGAGCGTCTAGACCCTCGGCACGATCTCCTTGGCCCTGGGAGTTGCAACAGATGTTATCACTGCCGCTGCTCTCTGCTACTTCCTGAATCGACTGCGCACGGGGCTTGTCTCGTTCGTCTACTTACCTCGATCATTGACATCATCTCGACCTCTTTTACAGGTCGGATTCCATCGTCAATAGCTTGATTCGATATGCTATCAACACCGGTGCATTAACTAGGTGAGCTAGAAAATTCCTCGTCATCAACTATCGTCATCTTGATACTCAACTTTTTCCAGCGCTTGTAGCTTAACGACTCTCCTTCTTGTCAGTCCGAACGGTTGCTTGTTCACTTCTCCCCAGTGTGTCTGATTGCGTCTAGTATAACCTCAAATCCCAGGATAATCTCTACTTCATCGCGACCTACTTCATCGTTAGCAAAAGTACGCATCCTACCAGCTGTGATCGTTGCGTTATCTAACCACAGAGTACCTGGATCCCAGTGTACGCTATCTCATACATGGCGACGTAAGTGTCCACCTCTCCATGTGCAGGTTCCCCAACCTAAAATCTCGACAGCCTTAATACACGCCGTACCGTTCGGGGTCGGGGTACCGATCGTCAAGGCGGCACCACCGGCAAGCAGGATAACAACACAAACTTGTTCCCTCTCGGTACGCGTGTACCCAGTCTTGGCCCAATGGATCTTGGGAATTGGACTTACTCCGACAAAGTAAGGTTTCCAGAGGTGACTGCTTGTTTGTTGTAACTCCTCCCTGTGTAGCTCACGCCATTACGACAGGCTGCTTATCACGAAGATTATAGAGAGGAAGACGAATTTCCTCTCAACAGCTTTGCTCCATCTTCAAAGTAAGGAGAGTTCTTCCGTGCCTTCCGCTCACGCACTCAATATTCCCCTTATTTCAAGGATCCCTCGTGCTATCTAAGCTCTTTTCTTGTGTTGTATCAGGTTATCTTTATTTCATATGTACTTATTAGAACAGAGAGATCTGTATCGGCTGCATCGCTTGAATACATTGGACCTTTCTGAAAGTCTGTGTCAACAGACAAAAATTGCCACTATAAGATGGCTAAACAAAAACATCATTCGATTGGCAGTCAATTAGATCGCACAGGCTTTCGCAATGTTTAAACCCAGTCGTTGTTATTCAATTGGTATGCTGACAAGATAGCATATAAAATAGAGTCGGTGAGAGCAGTAGTAGAGTAAGCACTAATGCATTAAGAAGCAGTAAGGGGGAGTTAATTGATGATTGAGGAATGATTGGGGGTACGACGGTGTCCAAGTCAAATGGTTGAGAGCGTCACTAATGAGGCCCAGGGGAATAATGTTGGTGGATATAATAGAATAAGCAAAAGGAACACCGAAGTCGACGATAAGAAATAATATGGGTCGTCGAGACCCAAGACGAATCCAGAAACATGATGGCCAAGCGATAAGAGCGGGTAGCGAAGACGTAGTTCGAAAGGGGGGGATGGAATGGGAGTGTATGCCAAAAATGACTTAATTTTCACCGATAGTATCTGGGAAAGGGGGCAACGGGACACCGCTAGATTGGAGCATTTCGTGCAGCATCGTCGCTCGTGTCTTCCAAACATCGCGCTCCCTCGTCAGACGCTCAACGTTCGCCTCCAGGTTCTGTTGGTACTCGAGCTTCCTCTTGCGGCTCCGACGAGCGGCCACGGTATTCTGCCGACGTTTGTACTCGATCTGTTCTCTCTCCGATGCGTCAGGACCTGGAGGAGCCTCGTTGAACTCCTCGTCCTCCTCGCCAAAGGCTGACGACCTTGAGCGTTTTCTGGCGAACACCATAGGTAGCTCCTATCTCGACGTCGCGGACGGCAAGACGTAGTTACGCGGCTGAGTGGGAGCATCGACAGAAACAAGCGCGCCAGGTGTGACACCTTTGCGAGTACCGGTGGCGGTGGACTTCCTACGTGAGGGAGGGACACTGTCCTGCACGACAGTAGACACAGGCGGGGGCGCGAAGTCCGGAATCATCTTCGGCGGAAGGGATGAACGTTGTTCGGTAGGGATGTGAGGAGGATGATGCAGCGTCGAAGGGTTGACAGCGGTGTTGAAGTCGTGGAGGAGAGGCGACTCGGGCGTCATGGTGATAAGTTGATCAAAAAGTTCGAACGCCCCCAACTCTGGGTCTTTCGCGCTTGTGCTGAAATACTCCATGCTTGGGAAGAGCGCGCCGCCCTCGTAGCCCAAGTCACTGTCCATGCCCGTGAGCATGTGGTCATTGTTAACGTCCTCAATGACGGGAGTGTCGAGGAAATGGGCATCTGGAGAAAAATACTCGTTTATATCGGAAAATGCCGGCGACGACGACGACAAGTCTGGGGTTTGTGGTGTCGGAGGCGGCAGCATCGAGCTACTAGAGGATGCTGAAGAGATGTAAGAGGACTGATTATAGTTATCCTCGTGAACTAAAAAGTCACCTGTAGCCACGTTCATAATTCTCTGCAAGTGCTCTGGACCAAAGGCAGAGTTTTCAATAGCGGGTTCAACGGTCGCGGTAGTGTCCGCTTCCGTAATATTGTCAGTGGGCTTTTGATTTAACATGTTAAGGTAGTTCTGTGACAAAGCGTCGAAGTCGGGAAATGTTTGTTCTGCAGGATGTGTACGACGAGGTGCTGTAGATGGTGCTGGTGGGAGACTCTTAGGAATTCCATAAGGTGCTATCTTGCCATGAGGGGCGGAAAAAACCTGGTTAGACGTCCGGGGACGATGACGACGAGAATTTAAGACATGTTGAAGGGGAGTGGATGGGGAACTTGAAACCGAAGGTCCAAGGTAATGTGCGAGAGCATCAGTACGAGTGACCGGAGATGACAGATAAAGAGCCGAGCTGTTTACAACTGACGGAACATCTTGGCAGTTGCTGTTGATGTTTCGGTTGTTATACGAGGCTGAAATGGCTGGTTGGTGTGAAGTTGAAGTTGAAGACGGTTGACGAGGCAACTTGGACAATCGCCTCAAATGTCTAAAATCAGGCGACTTGGTCAGTTCTGATTCTACAAAATGTTGCGGAGGCCGAGCATCCTCCCGCCCGTGATGGACTACATGATGCTCGAGGGCACCATCGCTCATCGCCCACACTGGGTACGACGAGTTGCTCTCATTGTCACTCTCCGAATGAACCTGATGTGAGCTTTGTAATGATGACATCGTGTGTATGATCACAGTAAAAAGTTGGAGAGCTGTGCCACGCAGAGCTAACACACGCACAAAGGCGTTGAAGGCGGGGGGAACCAATGCACTGGAATCAGGACTCACAAGTGGTGGTGGCGAACGGAGTACTAAGCTTGGAGCGATACCTGCCAAGTCAGTACTGGTGGTGGGGAGCGAGGAGAGTCAGAAAATATTTGGTCTGACTCCGTTCCTTATAAATCACAAGGACACTGCCCTTTTTGAAACTCAGACGGCCCCGTTGCCGGACATACTCCCCCGCCTGTCAGGAGCAAAATGAAATTCGGACTCTTAGGGAGAGAAAAGCGGTGCGAAGCTGTGCAAAATGTTCTTCGAGTTCCTGAAGTCGTGGCTCAACGTCCCCCCGCAACCAACAGACCCTCCCCATTCACAAATTATTCAGTCCAAAGAAGCATGTGTTTCCCAGGGCGAGTCCGGACGAGTCATTTCCCTTATTTGGAACATAAAAGATGACAAAGTAACGCCGAAGATAGCGGAGGGCCGGGCTTCCACGCGTCGCGCCGATATCGATGTTTACGTGTCTGCTAGGAACTTGATGCGCGACGTTGTGGTTGACTATCATAGTCACTATGATGCTGTGCCCTGGTGTGGCCGTGGCAGATGACCACATCACCCTGAGGGAGCAAAGGGCATGGGCATTGGGCAAAGGGGATGCTTTATCATGAAAGCTGATGAGAACCTTGGCAAGGGCGAACCGTTGATTCCCCGGCTCGTTTTCGACTTTTGCCACAGATACTCAAGACTATAGGACCAAGGCAAATCCTATAGATAGCATAGCCAAAGAATTCCATTCCTATCAGCCTGCCAGGCGCGGAAAGCTTCGCAGTCCGAGCATTCCACGGCTCTCACGGAGTCCGACAAGCTGACTGAGCTGTTGACGTTTCCAAAATATATTTCGTCTATGCGTAGTCAGCTGTCCACATGTTAAACAGATATCTTAATCAGGCAGATGCACAGCACACATGGGCACTATGGAGATTTGTTGCCGCCGATCAGACGCCTGTATAGTGTGACTTTGCTGTATGTAGTGTGTGACGGTTATGGCGCGACCGCGCTATGCGTAAAGAGAATCTGGAAAACCTGATGGGGCAGGACAATTGGAGGCATGAATTAAAACTTGAGACCACCCTTGAAGCCGCCAAAGTCCCGGCGTTAACGTAGCGTCAACAGAAAGGATTTACCACGAGGCGCTTTGTATCGCATCAGGGGTCAGAATTCCACCGATCGCGAGACGTGCGGAAGATGAAAAGATGAATATTTGGCCCACCACAGCACTGCCCACGGAACTAACTTGAAGCGACTTGAAAGCTTCCCTGTCTTGATGATGCGCAGCAACCGCAGCCGCAGTCGAACGTAAAGCGATGAAGGACAGATCTGAGAGAAGACATGGGCGTTTGGAGGACTAGCAACAATGGAAAATCGGCCGCTACCCATCAATGGAACGAAAGCAGAAGGTAGTCTTTGAGTGCATCGCGAACCACAGAAATTGGAAGCCGATTTTGCGCGTGTTCTTGCGAGAACTTGTAAACATGCTTCCAGCTTTTACTTTAACGAGACCAGTCTCTGCGCATTCTGAGACATCGCTAGCGCCGGGTTATGCATGAAGCAAATGCTTGAACATAGAATAAGCGAGAATGAGCTATATCTTCACTATATTTACTGTAAAGGTAGACTAAATGCTCACCTGAACAAGGAATAGGAGAAATGCTGGCTATCCATCTGGGAGAGTACCAGAGTATATTAGATGGGAGAACTTGTTGTAAGAGACCATGTGAGATCATGGAAATAAACCTCGCTTTAAAGCCAGGAGACCATGCCTCCTCACGAGACGACAGTTACAAACAAAGACATCATGTTGAATGGTTTGAACATGGTCAAAAGATTATAAACCTTGAATACTGAGACGAGGAAAACGAGGCTGGCCACATATCAAAAGGGGTAAGATGTTTGTGTAAAGCGAAGTTGCTGTAAACACGGTGTCGCGTCCAACGTCCAAGAGCATAAGAGAATAATGGCCCGGAGCAGGGGAAACAGACTGAAAAACGGCTGCACGGTACATCGAGAGTCGCCTTATATACGGGGGTCCACCGGACCTTGCCCGAGTCACCCGAGTCAGTATCCTACTCAATGACGCGATTGTTATGGACGATAATGGTGGCGTGACTGTTCGGGATCCGGCGATCAAAGGGAGTCACTGACCGAGCCCCGCCTGGAGCCCGCCACTGTGGACCACTTTCACGATTTATAAGAAAACCAATCGCGTTCACGAAAAAATGAATCTTTGACCGAGGAAACGGAAATCCCCTCTATCAACTTGTAGTTTACTTTAATATGACACCTGACAATTTCTAATCAGATAATCAGAGGAAAACTGAACCCAATGAATGATGATACATAGTATCATGGCTCCTAGACTTGAGGTTACCCGGCGCACTGCTGCAATTTTGCATCGTCGTAGAATTGATCGAATCACGTCCATGACGTCGTGATGCGTTTGACGAGATCACAGAAATTTCTTTACATAATTTTATCGACCATCATGTACTTGCTCTGCCTTCAACTTCGATGATCCTTTCCTTTCCCCGAGCCCTAGCTCAACCAAGCACGATTCGAGCATTCACCACAACCTCATTCCGTTCCTCAAGTGTCCAAGGTACGACTACCGAAAAAGAAGAGAAACCCCTGTACGGAACTGCTCCGTCACATAGATCCTATATATTTTTCCATGCTGCAGAGCCGCCTCGCTCGTTTCCAGCACGACACTCTACACCCCTACAACGGGCCTTGCAGCTCAAAGCGATGAAATGGGGTGGTACCACAAATTTTGCGTGGCTCGGACCCTATAAAACGACTAGCAGCGGACAAGCTTTGACGGCTTTCTCAACTTTGGGTGGTCGCCTTGAGGTCCCGGAAGTCAATATGGAGAACCTGGTTGAAGTAGCAGAGAGACTGGAGAAGCATGCGACTGAAGGTCCTATGGCGCGTGGGACGTCAGATGAGATCCATCTGTATGTTTGCACCCATGGTGCTCGGGATTGTCGCTGCGGGGAAACGGGAGGTGCGGTGTTCAAGGCTCTACACGAGGAAGTTGTCCGACTTGCGAAAGTGGACCCATCTGGAATTGCTAGTCGTATTAAGGTCGCGGAAGTGGGGCACGTTGGTGGACATCAGTTTAGTCGTTATCTTCCCTTGTAACTCGATCTAAGCTCACCTCTGCTTCGGATAGATATGCTGCCAATTTGTTAGTATACCCTCATGGTGAATGGTATAGTTGCTTCAGTTTTGGACTGTCGTCAGTTTCTAATGAGCATCAAGGTTAGGACTATTGAAACCTGAAGATGTTCCATCCGTCTTGACAAGGATCCTCGCTTCTCCGGTCAGGCCTTACACTTCAGAAGATGCGCTCATCTTACCATCCCACTGGCGCGGTCGGATGGGCATTGCAAAGGATGACCAGATCCAGTTATTTGAGTCACTGTACCCCAGTGGCTTACACCCCTAATAGACTAATTGCAGAGCTTCCAGAATTCTTCATTCTGTCTGATTGACCTTCATCCGATTGCTCAATGTTAATGATAATGATAAGTATGCTGGATCGCATGATTAGGATAACCTGTATACATCCATTAAATCGGGTGCAATGCAACCAAGGAGAGCTTTTTCATCTGACTATTGCAAGCACTGTTTCCAATGCTCGTAACGTAATAGAATGGGATGGGCTCTTTCTAGCTTTAAGTTTACACCTGGCAAGTAGCCTGTTTTGACTTTGGTAAAAAGATAATGGAAAATATCATGCTTTGCTTCAAATTCAAAGAATGTATTTGTCTACAGAAAATATATGGGATACAGCAATGTAGCAGGGTTTCAGTTGAGTGCACACAGCTGCTTGGATTTGGGGACACGAACAAGGTGTAATGGTATCAAACGAGTTAAGCTTTGCTGAACACAAGGATCAATCAGCCGCCATATGTGCATCGCTCCCCCCAAGATTCCAATGATCGTAAAGATCCATTAAAAAGGAAGACATTGAAGCCTAATCCTACCAAGTGATTATCTCTTCATTATACCACATATGAGCATTTCTGCTCAAACCGCAGGCTCGTTATCAGTGTATATCATCTAGAAAATCCGATTACTCTTGGGAGATGGGAGATATAGGTGAGCCTTTCATTAGAGCAACAAGCTTTGAGCAGGTCTTCGAACAATTAATTCTGCTGAATGTGCAGCTTTTTTGCGGACTTTGCCGAGATGCTGTCAGGACGTTTTACCCGGGCCTCTACAATCACGATTGACAATTTAATATACTCGATCAAATATCCATCTTAAGAGAACGAGTCTCATAAAAGAGCGATCCATATACTATCACGTGTTATGGCTTTCAAAACGGTTGGGAGTTTCAAAATCAGGAATACTAAGAGATCGCGAGCATGGAGCCACTGATCCTTTGTGCAATATATGAACTATGGACTAGTATAGTATAGTTTACCAAAAAAGTGGAGGGATTCACCTCTATGTGGGTTGTGATACAGTGAATAAGACCGGAAAATGGAGTGAAGTTGATTTGAATAGTTCCGGATTTAGGTAACAGTGAATAGAACAGTACCAGAGTTTTCAAGTACCATGCATACATAAAAGAGATGCTAAATTCTAGATTTTAGAGTATTCTGAGCTGTGTGGTGCGAGATACAAGAGACGGAGCATTTGAGCGTGACGATGGGTGATTTGATATTGATCGGGATTCAAAGTCCGCTCAACGCGTCGCGACGTGTTTTGTTTAATTCCAAGTACTTACTTACCTTACGTAGATTTCTT
>JAGGAT010000767.1:0-18103 GCA_017657195.1 Termitomyces sp. T70a | reverse complement strand
TACCCCTTCAGACGTCGAGTCCGCCTAGTAAGGACCCGCTTACAGTTGGAAGCCCCCGTAGTCAGCGGAACCTGACATGATTCTATGTACATCTTTTTATTTTTATTCTTCTGTTCATATATGTATATGGAAGATTATGTTTTTATTTTATTCTGAATTATTCTGATTTCTGTAACAGGTTCCTTTCCACAAACATCAAGTTTGTGATGGTGTTGCATACTCCTTCTCATGTTGTAGCAGTTCCTAAAAATACTGTAACTGATGTTACAGACAACAATAGTAAGGAAGCCACTCAATCCAGCGGCTCTGGTGTGTCCTCCCGTTCTTCTACCAAATAGTCATCTCGCACTGCCCACCCTGCAAAAGGAAAGGGCAAAGTCAGAGCCATATGACTTCGTTTTGCCTATTTTGCACAATACTCTCTTCTCCCCTCCGAACAATATGCTTGCTTCATCCACACGCCTTCTGATTATCCTTGTTTGATGTCCCTTAATCGTAGTTGATTGAAGCCAGCTTTGTACATTGAATATATATGTGTTGCGTCTTGATTCTGCTATCCTATTCCATCCACGTTCCATGCCTTTCATGGTTACGTGGCTATACGGATCCTCTTTTCGTAATGGTGGTACATCACCATCTCAGGTCTTTTCTGCTTGTTTGTCCATGGCTGCATTTTGGCCTCTTGCCTTCGACCATGACCTCGGTCCTTCCTCACCCTCGTATTTATAACTCTATATTTGCCTCTTATTCTTGGTTCACCCAAATGCTGGTGGATACCAAAGACCTGGTCATGTGATTCAAAGAAGGTTCGGCAGTACAAGTTGGTGTCAAGCGCGTTGGGATGTCTACCATTTACTTGGCTTACCATTCAACTTTCAGCATCTTGCAAGCCGTTTGGCATCTGAAGAACGTACACAAGCACATGTTACACGTGAAAATCAGTATGCTATGTTTCATGCTGCAATGTCATGCCATTCTGTTTTCTACATCCCAGAAAACGTCATGTTAGATGCTTGTTTCAAAATTCTCATGGCGTACTGTGTGTTAGATGTTTATGACATGCTTAACGGTGGGGCTCCTATTATGGATAACATTAAAGCCATAAGTTATATTTTATTTCTCTATTTGTATATATGCTATTCTGACAGCTGTGTGTTTCAATTTAAGCCCATGAGCGTTCTCAACAATGTCCTGGCTCTATTACAAAAATTCCATAAAACATTGACGTTACACATCTGTTCTATTCGACTTGATGATTGTAGCGAAGATAGAATTGATTCAACTGACTGTGGGCCTTTAGTTTGTTTGTATTCCAGCCTTGCATGGCATGTAAGAAAGAAGCACAATGTCATTACCCTCATCAACTTGATGTCGGCAGTATTGCATCTTGGTTGTCTTCTTAAGGTTTGACAGTGTCTCTATTATACATATCTTCTCTCTTATCCTCATATACTTGCTACAGGGCCATTTGTCGCTACCCACAGACCTATCGCTGCTTGAGAGTATCATTATATCAGCGTACATGCTATTTGTTGTCATTATGACTTGTGGTTCTTTTCGTATTGTTGTAGTGCTGAGAGTGATCAAGTTGAGCTTGCATATATTCACGATGTTCATGGGACAGGCATACACAGTCACATTACATTGCTGCACAATACTCTTTACATAGCATTGGCAGTATCTCCTCTCATGTTGCTTAACCCTCAAGAGTGCACCAAAGTAGGTTTGAAAGATAAGGTAATCAAGGTACGTGCCCAGAAATACCTCCCTGTGAACTCATTTTTATTTTCACAACCTATAGTTGTGGACTCACGTCAGTGGTGTCGAACAACCAACTGCTATAATGGCCGCAGAGCATGCTATCTGGAAGGTTTTGTTTGCCACAGCCTTGGGCGGCAATCTTCTACAAGAATTAGGTGCAGCGTTTCAAGACTTGGAACTGGTGTTACAAGCTGCTGCACCTCAATGGCTCCAACTGGTCAAAGGATGTCCTCCAGTCATTTGTCCTTCTACTTTACATGACTTATCTTCAGGTGAGATTGTTGAATACATGGATGGACCAGATATTTGCATCTGCATGGCTTGTACCTGCTAATATATATCCAGACCATCATGTACCTGATGCTTGGTATACGCCTTTTCTTTGTCCTTTGCCTATGATGGCCGATGCAGCTGTGCATTCTATCTGTTCTGTCGCTAGTCCTTGTTTTGGTATTCTTCCTCTCAACTTATATTCATAATCCTTTGGTAATTTTTATTGACTTTAGAACCTCCGGTGCTTGCTCCTACAACTCATGCAATTGATGTGACTCAACTGGCTGGTGAGTGTTGTGCCTGCTTTTCAATTGCAAATTGTCCAATTAAATCAATTGCAGCGCCTGTTGCAGACAACCCTCCATCACCTCTGCCCTCATTCTCACGCTCTCTATTTCATGACGAACCTGGTGAGAGAGTGGATGGCTCAAGCGACAATGGTATGACCATTTGGGATGCAATTGATGCGACTCAACTGGCTAGTGAGTGTTGTAGCCGCTTTTCAATTGCGAATCATTCGATTAAATCAATTGCAGCACCTGTTGCAGACAACCCTCCGTTGCCTATGCCCACCTTCGCATGCTCTCTATTCCATGACAAACCTGTCAAGAGAGTGGATGGCTCAACCGACAATGGTATGACCATTCGGGGTGAATCGTCTCATGTTCCTATGGTTGAAGCTGTGACTTTCATATGCAATTCGGCATCTAAGAACAATAGTATCAAAAAATCAACCAATAATAATATACCCGTACCGGCACCCAAGGACTTGGATAATCATTTGCCTAGTGCACTCATTGATCTAACTCTAGATGATATGGTGGGGATCTTTGACTGTGTACCTTGTATCCTTCTCATGTTCTTTTATGACGTGATAGGATGCGGATGATGACGATGAAATTGTTAACACATCAGACACTGTATTGTTTTGTGTGGGTGATTGTGCGGTTTCATATCCCATTCACGGGATGGATAGCATTTACACATTTACCCCCCACTTCCATGTATGTACATGCTCTGCTACATGTTCTCATGTTACGCTTACTTTATATAACATTTGTCAAGTTGAAGGAGGACCTTGCGTGGTTCTATTCTCTTGATGCGGCCATAGCTCTTGATTGCTCACAGTGCTCTATGGTAAAGGTAGTGATGCCCGATGTCTTTTGTGATCTGCTAGATGCTTCTATACTATCGTCTCTGACTTCCCATTCAGCTGTATTGGTCAAGAGCAATCAATGTGTGGATAAGGGTTTCCTGCCTTCTACTATAGGGCATGTCTGTAATCTTTACGGTACATTGACCCTTTGTGGTCCATTCATCTGTTTGTTCAGCTCGGATCTTTATTCACCCATCTTTCAGATTTCACGTCCTCAGCTACCAGAGGGTCATGTAAGGGTGCGCCAATCAATTTGTTCACCGTGGTTTTGTCCATGCCATGTAAAGCCATCAGCACTTTAGACCTACCAGCTAATCGGGATCCTTTTTCTGTTTTGCTGATTTTGAGTGAGTGGTGTGCATGGGCTGAGACAAATGGTACCACTTCATATTGCAATTCTTCTGATCAATATCCCTTATCTGTCATGCATTGGGCATTTGCATCAACTGGATCCACGTATTGTCATTGGCATATAGCCGCCAATGGATTCAGTACATTTGTCAAGGTTGAATCAGGACTGACACTTTGGTACCTTGCTACTCCAAAGTCTGGATCTTTTGAGGAATTTGCCACCATCAATCTGTTCCCTGACCAGTCTTTATTGCATATACATAACTGAGATTTCTGAGACATTGAACTAGTTGTTCTTGAGGCTGGTGACGTGCTGTAGGTGTTTTATTTATTTATTTTATCTCTATGTATATCTCTATATTCGTATTCATTATTCTTCAGTTATTTTCTGTCATTCTGCATTGCGTTATTTTCTTAAAAAAAGGTTACTTATGCATGTGTTCACAGTATTCTGTGTCCTATTATTCCTCATTGTGTTGTCGCGCCTTCACCATCATTGTGCATTGGTGGACGTTACTATGCTGCTTCAACAATCATGGATTCAATTGTTGGACTGTATTTACAATTTGTCGGAAGCAATTTGCTAAAGAATACGGATCATCTTTCAGCCTCTCATGCATTGTTTACATGTATACTGGCATACTATTATCGTTATATGTTGGAGCCAGCAGATGGATCCCATATAGTTGATACACACTGTCCTGATTCCGTTTGCCAGAGCAGGAGTATCTGCATGTTCTGGATTTGGATACATGGGATGGTGTCCTGGCTCTGTTTTTGTTATGCAACTATTTTGAGTTGCACAACGTTCTCATAAATTGGGACTTTTTATCCGATCCTGACTCCTGTGCTTTTGATGCATCTATAAAAAATTGTTCTCGGGCTCGGAAGATTATACATCGGTTTTTTTGTACTCACATTCTCCATGGTCCAGTCCATTCCTTGACTGGATATGATGGTCTTACCACAGTTTATTCTGCTTTCTTAGCTCATCAGGCTAGGGTGCTTGTACTTCTCAAGAAAGCGTCTTGTGTTGCGGATTTACCAGGTGAAATTACAGGACTTGGAACATCGTCTGTCCATTTAGCTGTGTGCAAGTGTATTCGTGGCGGCCCTTGTTGAGGGCTAATGGACCACCATAAGTGTGGCCAGTCTGATTGCCGGGATAAAGACAAAATTTTCCTATTCTACCCTGACTAAACTAATATATACGTACAACTAGTTATACTCACCCTCAGTCAAGTATACATACGACTGAGGGTGAGTACTTCATACACACGTACAGAAGGACACAGATACTTACCCCTACCATAGATATACTTACGTGGTCGTGTGATATCTATAGGTAGGCCTCTCAGTCAAGTATACATACGACTGAGGATATACTTACGTGGTCGTGTGATATCTATAGTGAAAGGTCAGATTGTAACAGCCCTGCTTGGAATGCCTTCAAAAACATGACTCTACTTTCTTATGATCAGTCATTTTATTGAAAGGGGTGCTCATACGTTGTTGAGCGGTCCACGTACTCTCCCTTTGGTACGTGATTAAGCTCATCAGCTTGCTTTATGTGCTTGAATACATAAATCAGAGTATACGTATGTTGACGGTTTGGTTTATGGTGACAAAGAAGTTGCTGCTGCCTTTGGTTTATCGTTATCTCATTTATCCAGACGCCTCGACAATCTCGATATGGATCAGGACGAACATCTGTACAATATGTTGATGTACAATGCTGATGACGATGGCACCGATGATGATTATAACATAACAGCGTTGAGGGAGCTCACGTTCGATTATACGTCGACCAATTCGGTCCACAGCTTCTTGAGCAAGAATATTGGTGTTCATCAGGACCCCAATACATCCTGTTATCCGGGGAATTCAACTCTGTAGATATTGCTTCGTATTATCCATAAACATTATTCGGTGTTTTGATACATCTTTTTTGTATTCTGTGCCAGACCGTTGAGTTCAAAACATGTACCCGTGCTTGTTCATGGTTAACAGTTTGATCATATATAGATATAGATTAAATATACCGGTCTTACTACTAACTATTACCGCCCAGCACTCCTTACTCTGAAGGCAACCTTTATACTTCATCCATATATAGATTTCCATGTTGCTTCATTTGTTAGAAGACCTACACCATCAAGCATGCGTTTACGGACTTGCCTCCTACTGAATAGTGTCACATGAATCGTGTTCAAACTCAGCACCTGCCCTAAAGTTACTTGTTGCTTATATACTCGTCATCTTTCTTAGTGTACATACAGTGTATGTCTTTCAACCTAATGTCAGGCTTCATTAGTTATGCTATATAGTATTCACATTTGTTTTGTATTATTGTTCCGGCCACCTTAATGCACTTCATTGAGCTTCAATTAAATCATGCTCGTAAGCATATTCTATCTGGTTTGGTTAAAAACTGTTGGTGACTCGTGTCCAGTTTCCTTGTCAGACGCTTAATCACAGTCAAACTCTACTCTAAGTATTCATCAATTTCATTCTGTCTGCACTGTACGTCATACGTTCCATGCTTTATGTTCAAATTTATATTTAATGGTTTTGCTAGTTGATTGAATTACATTTTGGATTGTACTGCTTATGTCAACAAGTTGTTGCTTTGTTTGCTTGCTTGTGATTCATCTTTAGAACCTCATCTTTGATCTAGAAGGTATGCCTAAGGATAATGAAGATACGAGTATAATCGTGCAACGAAAGAAGATCAGACTTGAGGTATGTTTGCAGCTTTTGGTTGGCTATCCGACTGATATAACCTTTTGTAGAACTCTTTTTTAGATATTGAGGCCCAAGTAGATATAGATGACAGTGAGGTTGAAGAAGACGATGATGCACTTGGTATTTCATGCTGTCGCATCGCGTACTTAACACTGACTATGTATGGTGTACAGAGGACTTTATTGAATATAGCGAACCAGTCGCATTGGACTGAAGTATTTCTCATCACTTGCTTGCTGTTGAACATAACAGAGTGAACGGAGATAAAGAATGGGATGCTTTAATTGCCCGTGCACGCTCTTGTCCTTGAACATCTTCAATCGACGAATTACCTACCAAAAGTTTAAGGATGCCTTACGACAGAGCAGCAGGTCTCTGGAGGGTCTCCGTGAAGGTATGTTTAATTTCATGTTGTCATACAACTTATGTGTTATTTGACCCAGCCAGGATATGAGGAAATTGTCACGTTTGCTTTAATGGAAAAGCTGTTTCGCATGGACAGCAATGTCATGAATGTCAAGTCAATCACTGGATCCATAACCTGCCCAGGTTGTATAGTGGTTGAGGCCCTCAGACTCGACCATGTACATGACCTTTGCACAAACATATCAAATGTATACTGCCAGCAAGTTCATGCAATTGACCCCTCTGACTGGTCTTCGTACCTCAGAGAACATAAACTTTATACTCCCAGCGTTGGATCATGGGTTCAGTTGACACAGCGGCTGTTTGCTGGTGACCTAGCCTATGTTGCTGACTACAGTGATTGTGGGGCTACAGTTTACGTTGTACCCCGGTTGAACAAAAGTAGGCTATCCCATATGACAAAGCAGAAACGAGTGGATATTGATGCGTCTAGTGCTACGAGGTACTGCTGACCACACTGCCCTGAAGCAGCTCTATTTGACGTGGCTGATATCAGAGCAATATGTGGTCATTGATCTGTTATTATGCTACCTTTGGGAGACTATTGTTTTCACAGGCGTACTTATTTAGACGGCTATTTGCGTTTAGTGACAGAAGAATTCCAGCCCAAAGAAGCCATCCCAACATCGGCTGAGATTGCGTGGTTTTGGAACTTGCATCTTATTCCTATAGAAAGTTTCAAACGTGCCTTGCAGATAATGAGTGCTCATCTCATTGCAGTTGGTGACAATGTCAAGGTCACAGATGGAGAAACTCAAGGATCTATTGGAGTTGTTTATAGTGTTATGGGTGAAACAGCCTTAGTGGACGTTACCAGCAAAAATTTACAGTTAATGGTCCCCCTAGACCATTTGCGAAAAAGAATGACTGTTGGAGACCAGGCTATTGTTACATTTGGAGAATACAAAGGTTTAACGGGTTGGATTACTTCTGTTGATGAGGAAATGCTTTTGGTATATGACCATCATTCTGCGTTACAGGTGCGGTATATGTCATTTCCTTAAACATATTAAGGCTAATGTATTGCTTTTCAGATTGAAGTGTCTGCGGATGCCGTTCATTTTTATCACAGTCCATTTGTCATGGTTGCTGGTACAGATGGAGTGGATGCAGTGTCTTCAAGTTTTCACAGAGTAATTGGTTATGATTCGTTATTCAGGTAAGCGGCACTCATCATTCGTCGTTCTCCTGCTGTCTGTATTACCTATAGCCAACCCTTGCATCCCACAATAAATTATAATTGTCAGTTTATGGGTCAATGTGTCCGCATCATCGGTTCCCATCGATGGAAAAGTTATGAGGGAATCATCAAATCCACCTTGAGGGATAATGTGGTTTTAGTAGAACTTAGTGCTACTCTACATCAAGAACCGATTCATCTCTGCAATTTGGCATACCGGTAAGTTGCGATACAATATAACCGATATTCATTGTATATGTATTGATTATCTGCAGTTACGATCCGCACATGAAACCATTGGTCCCTGAAAATGCAGGTTTGGAAGACCAATTTGACACTGTTGTACCACCTATCAATGAGCCGCTTCCATTGGACATACTGACGTCCTCTTTTCCATTGACTGCTTCAACTCCTCTTTCCTCTTCTCATTTGAGTATGTATCTTAGTCCTGCATAGGATCCGTCTTCGCACACACCAGACGTATCATTGGCATTTTGTACGTTCCTTTTTATTTATTTATTTAATTATTTTATTGATTGATTTCATATTGATTATTTCATATCGTTTTTTAACCTCAAATTAAATCTCTTACTATTGATTTACATTATATTAGTGCTTTGTGCATGGATGGAAAACAAAGAACTTGTTGGAAAAAATATCAAAGTGCAAATTCTCCATACAAAGCCTGTGCTCAACAACCCAGGCTGGAAAAATGGAGACTACAAAGGCAGGAGAGGTTTGTGGGTTGGTACCCAAGACTCTTTGGCATCGGTACAAGTTAGTCATGCTCAGCTTGCTGTGCCTCCCAATTATGTCACCCCAACGAGACCTTCCATCAAGGGCAAAAAAGTTATCGTTCTGGATGGTTCGCTCATTGGTGTCTCAGGTAAGGGCTACAATGTCGAAATCATAAATGGCCTGCTTACGGGTACTACAGGCAAGGTTTTAACCATTGGTAAAGCTCATAAATCCGAGTGTGTGTTTTTACCAACTGGAGGTAGATCACCTATCACCATGTCGATCCATCATGTTGCAGTATTTGTTTGAGCTCCCTTCTCTATTTGTGTGTATTATTCAAAATTATATGCTTAATGTTTTTGAAATTTCATTCATCTGACTTTATATCTTTTTCTTTGATTCGTCTGGACGTTGCGTACATGTAATATGTGTATTGTATGCATTATATGCTGTATATATAATTGGTGCCGTGTTATACGCTTGATGGTAATGGGTTCTCTATTGGTGCATAGTGTTTCTGCTCTCGTAAAACAGGAATGTGTATTTACCTCAATCCGAACTTGTACGTGTTGATGCTGTAACACTGTAACCTTATTGCTTGCTCTTGCTGTGGCAGCATTCTAAATGTATACAAATGCTAAGGAAAGCAGGTGCGGGTAGGCTTATGTATCACCCTTCTTTTACATTTAATTGACATACTTTTGTAGAAGAACTTAATGTAGCGGTTCTACCTCAGGGACATACATTTGCTGTTACATGTGTTAATGGATGTGAGTTAACTTGCATGTATGTTGTGCTTATAGCTTTGGCTTACTCATAATTGTGCTTCTATATCTTACCTTGTATACGTTTGAGTGCGAGTCGGCCGGTTTTTTAAGGTGTCATATGCCAAAATGTATATGGATATCACTACATTTTCAACACAGTATTCTCCTGACAATGTAACTTTGTCCTCCGTACATTCCTTTTATTCTAATTCAGTCTTCGTGTATGCTTTTAATGCATGTGAACATATACAGCAAACTGGTAAGGTCACCCGTATTATATCGACACTTACTTCTCAACCTCCCACGTATATTCCAAGCCGTCATATTGCTCAATACATCTTGTACATTTGGACTAAACAATGCACCTTTTTGCTTGGTGTGCCCGGGCCTACTTGCTTGTGCATTTGCTGTTACTTATCATATTCCCTCACATTTACCCCCTATGGTAAGCTATATCTTTTCTATGTTACCCTGTTTTTTTTTTTTTTTGATTCTCACATCACATGTATATCAGGGAACCCCCCACCGGATCTAGTCATTTGTCTGCATTTGTTGACAATCATGCCATCCCTTGCGATTGTGCAATAGGTGCATTTTCAGAGCATCGCTCTATCCCTAACCACTATGGTTATCTCACACCCAGCCATGGTGTTCCCAACCTTGCACATGTTCTCCCATGCACTCGCGTTACCTCATTACACTTGCTAAATATCATTGGTTCCGATGAACCTGTCCATGTTGTACCTTCATGTGGTTCCCAAACAATGATTGCTGTAAATGCGTTTAGTATAGCGTATTGCTGGTGTCTGCAACAATACCTCATTACTATTCATGAATACGTACAAAGATGCCATCATATACGTGTGCTTTCTGCCTTGTATATCATATGTATACTGAATAACGTATACCAATCAAAGTACGATATTATGTTACCTTGGATGTTCTTGTGTCATTTTGGTGATTGTTTGTCCACTTCAAAGAAGTGTCGATTGGTATCTGTGCTTTCTCATTGTAACTGCATGTTCAAGCATGATTTCACAGTGCTTTTGAGGCGGAGTCTTTGCGGTCCATCCTTAATCTATTACCTCCCACCAGACACCGTCTGCAACAGTACAATGCTTATTCAATTTATGGAACTTGGCGTATGCTTGCCTGATAGCTGTCCATCCATGAAAACAGCTTTTATCATTCAACGCACCATACTCACTGTGGAACAAACCATCTGATATGTGCATCCTCCTATGTTTACATATTGTAATGTTTTTAGCCATCTCACTTGCAGTACCCAGGTTACCAGTCCCGCAACTGTTGCTGGCGTGCTTCCTCACGTTTATCAGACAGGTGGGGGTTTGTCATACTCTTTCCCAGTTGATACAGTTCTCCCTTATGTGCAATCTGGTTACCAACATATAAACCACACAAAAATGTTGAAGTATGTGACCCATTGCGATGACAGTGGTCTTCTATTGTACTCATGTTCCAAAGGTTTTGTATATGCTAAAGTTCCAGTTTGCAGGTTGATTGACCACATATCAATCAAGAATATTCGCTCTGTTGCTTGTATGCATGGTATAGCTCTTGGTCATTCGATCGCCAGGTCTGGGTTTGCATCCATTTTTGACGTTCACAGCTGTCTGAGTTGCACCATGAATACAACTGTGTTTTGGCCCAAGTACAATAAGCAGTTTAACAATGAAATATGGTCACTCATTATAAACAAAGGGGCGCCATCATGGTACATAACGTTGTCGCCAGCAGATATAAAGCATCCGCTTTGTCTATATTTTGCAGACACTAAAACATCATACACTCCAACCGTTGTTTATACGTCTGATGATGCTTATCGATTAATTTCTACCAATCCAGTGGCAGGTGCTCGATTTTTTCATTTCATGATATCTGTATTTATCAAATATGTTCTAGGTGTTGATTTGTCTCATGCTGGTCTCTATGGTAACACATCGGCGTATTATGGCACAGTAGAGCAGCAGGGTAGACTCACCCTCCATTTGCACATGCTTTTATGGATCAGAGGCGGCTTGACACCTGATGAGGCCAGAGAGAAAATCATGGATCCATCATCCGGGTTCCAGAAAGCATTAGTGGAGTATCTGGAGGCTGCTCACAGAGGTGACTTTCTAACAGGTGATATGGAACATGTGGAAAAGCAAGTACGGGCTGCCACTTCTGATCCAGGTTATGTGGACCCTACTAAGTCACTTCCTGAGAATTCTCCCATTCCTTGTGTTAATGGTTGCTTATTGTGTGAGGCCTGTGAAAAGATAAGCGGATGGTGGAATTGTTTCAGTTTTACAGTCAATGACCTTGTTTTCAGATCAAATGTACACACTTGTTACAGCGTGTACAACAAGGACAGTCCTAGAAGGAAGAATAAAGAGCACAAAGGTTGTCTGGACAATCCTTGGCAAAAGTGTCGAGCTAGATTTCCACGACCCCTGTTTGCTCAGACAGAGGTTGACCCCATGTCCAGCGCTTTAAACATGTGGAAACTAGAAGCATGGATCAACACATTTTCAAGCGCTCTAACTTACCTATTCCAATGCAACGCTGATGTTATGAGCCTTAGATCAGGTACAGCAATAAAATATGTATTGCTATACGTCACAAAGTATGTGACAAAACCCATTCTGAAGACATACACGGCATTCAAAGTGGTTACATCTGTATATTCAAAGCACGTAGATATTCTGAACGGGCCTCTACCTTGACAGGAAAAGGCTAGATCTATTATGACCAAGGTAGCAAATATACTAAGTGCAAAATCTGATATGGTCTCACCTATGATATGTATGTATCTTCTAGGAAATCCGGACCATTATACTGATCACACATTCACAACTTTTTCTGGCCTATGTTTGTATGCAAGGCTAAGTGTCCCTGGATAGATCCATTGGATCCTTCTGTATCAGATACTCTGACTGAAAAGGTCACTCTGGTGAAAAAGAGAGGCAAGATATTGTGTCTATCTCCTGTGTTTGATTACATATACCGAGGCCCGGAACTAGAATATATGACATTATATGAATGGTCAGCTAGGTGCAAGCATGTCAAGCTGAATGGACATACCGATGTATTGGACCCTAAGGACCTAACATTCAATGAAGAGACCTCCCCTCAAGGGTCTGTAATTGTCCAATTCTCTAACAAACATCCTCTAATGGACACCCATGCCAGCTATGTGTACCCACCTCATCTCAAACGCATGCCTAATCTTATAGGTGGGTCTTTGCCACGTAAAGATCAAGGTGATCAGGAGTACTATTGTGCCACTATGCTGGCATTATTCAAACATTGGCTTAATGGTCGTGATTTAAAGGCTGATTCAGACACTTGGGATTCTGCTTTCTCTTCTGCAACATTTTCCAAAAACTATTTGACCATTATGAAGAATATGAATATCCGGTACAAATGCCAAGATGCAGCCAATGATTTTTATTCTCAGTTAAAAATGGGGACTCTAGGAATACCTGGCACAACACCATTGCAATATAATATCAATGAGATGGTTCAACAGGACAAAGTGGAAATGTACAAAGACTTGACGGCTCATAACGTGGATAAAAATGCTATAAATTATCTAGGGAGTGATCGTTTTGCTGCCAAAAGTGATCAGACACTTGTACATTTCTACAGCAAGGATAATCATTCATTAAAGGAAGGTGAAGACTACAAAACCTTATCCTCGAAATATGCTCAGACTAAGGAGGCTAAAAAATTCTCCCCTGCAATCCAATGCGTGCTGTGGGAGCAACCACCATCCTTGTGCACTGTACAAGTTGCAGGCAAACTATCTTTATGTATTGGTATGCCAATTATAATCAAGAACAATTCTGCTACTGAACTGTGCATCACAAACAGACAGGAGAGCTTTGTATACGGATGGAAATCATGTATTGAATTGTCAGGGCAAAATATGCTGGATACTTTATTCATATTGCTTAACAATCCACCCAAAACTGTCAGACTTGATGGTCTTCCTGAAAATG
Organism: Termitomyces sp. T70a; assembly: GCA_017657195.1. Lineage (NCBI taxonomy): Eukaryota > Fungi > Basidiomycota > Agaricomycetes > Agaricales > Lyophyllaceae > Termitomyces > Termitomyces sp. T70a. The sequence goes on along the minus strand of JAGGAT010000767.1, from coordinate 4,699 downwards.
TTGTACCCATAGTACGCACAAAGGTTCATCTTAATTGTCGACTACCTAACAACAACAGTATTTCTTTGTCCCAATCGCAGGTAGAAGTGTTGGTTAACTATGCTATGACAGACTATGCTAGCCAAGGGAAAACGCGGCCATACAATCCAGTGGATTTGTCCAAGTGCAAGTCTCATCAGGCGTATTATACTGCATTGTCATGCAGCGCCACTGCCGCAGGTATTCTGATAATCAAAGACTCCGATGTCAGCAAAATACAAGGAAAGGTGAGCAGAGCTCTTCGCCAAGAATTTTGTGAACTGGAATTGCTCGACGAGATAACCATGCTATGATACAATGGTCACCTTTCAGCAGGCCTTCATGATATGCCAAGACATTCTGATTTGATTTTGTCTTTCAGGTCATGCAAGAAAGATGGCTACATGCCATCTAATCTTCATGCAGCTCTTCGATGGGATATGAATGATTCTTTTGATGACACCCCGTTTCCAGACATCAAGTGGAAAATTGTGAGTGCAAACGACATGCTGGAGCCTTTACCACCTCCTAAAAACAATTTCATACCTGCAAAGGGTGCACAGCCAGCTGTATCTCAATGTGTACCAACAGCAAAAAGGAAACATAATGGTGAATCAAGTCATCCCAATGCCAAATGCATTAAGCTTGATAATGTTCTGATACAAACACAGGTGACATCTCAAGTACTTATTGGAACCATGTGGAACTCGAATAGCTGCATGTACAATGCAGTTATTACAATACTATTCAATATATGAAGAGAAAATGTTACTGAATGGTCGTCCAAGTATCACCAATTAGGTGCTGCTGCACTTTGTACTATGGTAAACAATTTTGAATCCCTCCTTGGTAGTGCAGTTATTGAACTCAAACATGTGCAAGACAAGCTAAGACAAACACTCAGTGCTAAAAACCTGTTGTTGTTTCCTTACAGTAACCTCACTAGCGCTCACTCGGTAGTAGAAGAGCTGCTTGCATGTCATGAAACGGTTTACATATCCAACCTTGTATGTCCTCAGGGTCATGCAGTTCCGAGAGTTGCATACAAATCCAAGACCTGTCAGTTGACTTTGATCGACAAAACAAAACAATCCATCCAGCACCACATAAGAGATTTGAGATTCACTGCATCTACTCAATGCCATGTATGTGCGGCAGCTTTGCATCAAAATATTGGTATAATCTATGCTCCACCTATCATGGCCTTCGACATAGCATTTGTCAACATATATGTTAACAGATATCTCAACGTGCCAATACAGAGTATAGGAAACAACTGATATATACTTAAAGGTGTTATATATTTTGCCAATTGTCATTTTATGTGTCGATTTATAGACTCATCACTTGCAGTGTGGTTTCATGACAGTCTATCAGGTCAGGCTCTCATACAGGATACAGACACGCTAGATGTGATGGATCTTGGAGTATGCAGAGGTAAACAGGCTATTATCGCTTTGTATGCAAAGGTCTAATTTCCCTGTGTATGCCCTCAGCATTTGTTGGACACTCTTTGTCTCATCTACAACTTCACTGCCACTGCTCTCGGGTACAGGATCACAAAATACAATACGCCTGACCCCAATTACCTGGGCCATATTTACTGCCACTCTGTGGTTATTATTTTTTGTCGTCTCCGTTCTCTAATTTATTTTTTCTTGCCTCTATTTGTGGATATATTGTCCTCGCTGACCATTTCTACTTCATCTTTTGAGCCATCTTCCAGCTCAATGGTTACCATCCCAGCTGGTTGAAATCCACCCCACTGGTGCTTCGCAAACCATGCAAGTCGGCATACACAAGGCCTACCGGCCTATTAAGTGCCAGCCTCCACAGACAAGAGTGTCCTAAGTGGAACAATGTAGACACAATAATGGACAGAGTCACATATATTGCTGACACTGATTCTTATTCCTGTTCATTTTTTCTTGTTATTGTTTATAAATTATTTACTTATATTCATGTCTGTTAACTACCATGTCTCATCCCATTGCTCCATTGATGACCACATCTTGTCCTATTGCTCCCATTCATCCGATGGATCATCACATTCTGGAATATAAAAAACAACACCTTGTTTGCTTGTTCAAAATAGTGAGTGGAATCAACTATGCTACACTGCATCTTACCTGAACTCAACGTAGCTGGTTTTCACAAAAACCATTAGGGAGGGGTGGGATGCCGTGGTTAGAGCAGAGATGGAATCGTTAACACACGTCAGTATGAAAGTCGATAGGAGGGAGTATCAATGTCGATGCCTTGTTAAATTATTTGAAATTGTGAGTATGAAAATATACAACAAACTGCATGTAAACCTGACATTATTCACCTGTGACTAGCCGGAGTTCCACAGGATTGTTAAGGAGGGGTGGCTGGCCACAGTTAGAGCGGAAAAAAGTGCAGATGGCCACCATTTGACATAAACGCGCAATGACGACCAAAATGCAACCCTCAGGCCATGTTCTAAGCATCTTGTCAACAATGCCATTCAATAAATGTACCATTTTGTATCTTTTATACGTATTCTGTGTATATAGACAAGGTATCCATTGTTATATGACGTACTTGATGCATGATATTGTTCTATAATGACATAGTTTTATAATGACATAGTTTTATAATGACATACTGTCCGTCCTCTGCAAATGCATAGCACATTATCTATGACTCAAAGTCCACCCATTCCCCGCAGAATAGATCTCAGGGATGCCATGCTTGCAATGGCCCATACAAGCAGGTAAGTAATGTGGTAGTGGTGAATGGAATTAGAGAAGAGAAACAGGAATAGGGGTTCCCTGACACTCTAGCTTCTTCCCAATTATCAGGACTTGACTCAGTTCTGTTGATTGCATGAAGACTCTAATCTCCTTGTCATAACACCATCACATATGCTGTTCTCACATGTGACCTGACCTACTTTACATGCCACATAACATTACAATCACACCACTACAACAAACTGTTTAACAAAGACTTCTACAACCTGCAACTTGACCATACATCATACCCCCAATTATGTGATGTCTTTCCTTTTTTGGTTACTTCTCATATTTTTTTTCTTTTTTTCCATCCAGGTGGCTACTTGATCAGTATTTGCTAGTCTTTGCTGCAAACTTTATTTTACTTTACCCTTTTATTTTTCCTGTACACAGAAAGCCACCCTTAGTCAACAACATATTGACTGAGGGTGAGCTAATTTACTCATACATACTTACATCTCACTAATTACAAATCTGTAGGCTCAATCAGTGTTTTTGTCTACATGAACAAGAGCACAAGTACTACTTTACCCCCACCTCTTAGCCCTTCACAGTGGCTTGCTGGCGGCAAAAACAGAATTCATTCATTCATTCTGTCAGCAGACCGGCATCTCTCTTGGTATCGCTCCCGGTGTCTGTGTGTGTGTGTGTTGCCCACACCACCACATAACACAACAAACACACCAAGTTCCAGTCCATTTATTATCGGCTACTCGTACACTTACTCAGAGGAACAACCAACCGCTTACTCGATCCTTCAACAGGTCCAACTCCTGTCCACAATGTGATGACGGATGTCTCGATGGCTCCAACAACCTTTACCACAACTTCTCGGTCTTCTCGGTACGTCTCATATACCGTTGAGGATGGGCCATTGCGGCGCACGGCAGGTCCGAGGTCTACACACGATGGTTTATATACATAAACTACATTGAATACAAATAGTGTTAATATCTATACTAAATTATACATAATGTCCAAAATACTATAAAGAGAACGAAATGTTGCCAGCAGCTGAGTTGTGCTCACCAGTGGCAAAGCTACACTGAAAAATCATAGCATAGTTAGTCAAAAAAACAGAAAAAAACATGAAAAAGACAAAAAATGCTACTAATGTTGAGATCAATCATGCTAATTGATGAGAGCTTCTGAAGGGTAGGTTCAGTTTATTGCAAGCATGACACGTGAAATGACTTCAACGACCAGACCAACACACCATCAATTGAAGGAATGCAAGGCGGAGGGAAACTAAAGAGGAAGCTCAGAAATATAGCTGGCTGTGCAACAAACAAGATGGAGGTTGATTTGGCTGAAAGACCAGAATAGTGTGCAGATGTAATCACGCTGATACATCTTAAGCACAACTAATACGATAGTTGACTGAGATATGATTACCAAATCAATCGCTCGAGCAAGGGATTACCAAATCATGTGATACGTGACTTATTATAGGTCATGGGCAGTATCAACCACAATCATGATTACCAAATCAATCGCTCCAGCAAGGGATTACAAATCGTGGTATGTGACTTATTAGCTCATGTGCAGCATCAACATGATCATGATTACCAAATCAATCGCTCCAGCAAGGGATTACAAATCATGATACGTGACTTAATAGTTCACGTGCAACATCAACACGATCATGATTACCAAATCAATCGCTCCAGCAAGGGATTATTACAAATTGTAGTATGTGACTTATTAGCTCACGTGCAGCATCAACACAATCATGCTTACCAAATCAATTGCTCCAACAAGGGATTACAAATCATGATACGTGACTTACATCACTCGGCGCATCACCCACTCAGCACATGATCACCAATTTGCTCCTTGAGGCCAACACATGTTTCTGTACATTGTTTCTGTATAACATTATTACATTTCTAACTGTGTGTTTCTTAGGAAATTTTTTAAAA
>JAGGAT010000766.1:0-18125 GCA_017657195.1 Termitomyces sp. T70a | reverse complement strand
TGGTGATCGGTGTGACTGTCTGTTGCGCAGAGGCCTCCGAAAAGGCTCCTTACCCTCGGAACCCGCCTTTACGCCGAGTAAAAAGCCCAGCCATAGTTTATTCCAACTCAAAACAAAACACAACCAAACACACTCCCTTAAATGTGGGTCCATACAAACTCTATGATTAAAACCAATCCTTTGCCATAGGATATGTCATTTCACGCCGTTCGAAATCTGAGGCTCTGCTGTACCTGAATCTTGATTCATACTGTGTTATTACAGAAGGATATATTTGATCGCTGACAATCTCTTCTAGCACATTGTCCCTCAGGGATAGTTCCTTGCTGCAAACACACGCTAGCTAGTACGTCCATCCCAACAACTACAACTGGATCTTATATCTCTATCTCATCTGAAGTATGATTCATGCTCGACCTCAGGGAGCGCATGCCTCAGTTCTAGTACTCGAAGTTAAACGACAACGGTCAATTTTGGGTCGATTTAGTGAACAACGTCGACGCTATGGACTCACCTTGATCGGTTATAATTCCAGCGTCAAACTAGTGTGGTCGATACCGCCACGCTACCATGATTCCCATGTTCTTGTCGACCACGTTCATTTGATGCTTCAATGCGACTTGCAACCAATTCCCTCATAAGTGCCCCATTCTGTGCTCCAGATCGGTCCTGGCCCCGTGTTTCCTCTATCTCCTGCTGGAGAGCAAGTACCATCTCTTGTAATTCTTGAACCTGTGGTTCAACCACGATGGTCCCGTTTGCACTACCGGCGTCACTCTGACGGGAAGCTCTCTGACGTGCTATATGCCAAAGAGGTAAGGTAGGCTTTTGTCTAGCAATTGGTTGACGAAAACTTGATGGATCCCAGTTTGGTGGAAAGGCTTCCACTTATGCACAAGATCAGGGAAGTGAATTGTGGATGAAACGATATAACAAACCTGTTCCAGGCCCTGAAGGCCGCCAACGCCATTCCCACCACCGACGCCTTGTAGGAAATGTGTCAAACAATGGTAGATCATCATCAGGTATTGGACTTTCAACGGCAGTTTGTCCATTTGTGAGGCTAGGTTTATGATACGCTCGCAATTGAGAAAGACCGTGGGTTTGGTGATGAGGAGGCGGGAAAGGATTGACTTGTCGTTCGTTAGTACTATGGTTCTTACACAGGCTTGTGACTCTATACCTGTGTTACGTCTTTGTCTGGTGGACCATGAGAGTAGTATCTTCTTTCGCATGACCAAAAGTGTAAGGAAGATGATCACTCCCAAAATCACGGATCCAATGACAGTTGCCAAAAGTTTTGCATGCGATATGCCAGTCTGGGCTGGCAGTGATGGAGTGCTGTTCGTTGCCGAAGGTTGAGACTTGGAAGGTAGAGTACTCTTTAGTGGTGTAGGTGGTTGGGAGCTGGCAGGTATCTCGCTCGGGCCTCCGTTCTTAGGAAATGATGCAAAAGACGGAGTATATATTATATAGTCCAAGTTCAAGGTAGAAATGCTGGTCCCGCCAATGTACGTCATTTTGAGTGTATGATTGGTTGAAGAGAGACCGTCCTTTTGATACCATTGAAAGTTTAGTGAATTTGGGAAAGACGATAGAGGTGGTTGTATTGCTCCGTCTAATTCGATTTCAACATCTGTTAATGAGCCAGAACATACGCCAAATACGGACATCGCCGTTCCTATGACATATACTAGAGTAAGTGTACTGGCAAACCAACCTTTCAGTTGGAACCAAACCAGTGAAATGGAACGTAGCTGATGCACCAGAAGACGATGTTTGGTGAGTGGTGTTGGCATAGGCATCTCGACTGCCGTCTTGGTTGAGCAAGACGGGGTTTGTATTTTGTGACCATTTGCCCTCGAAGACCAGCGAGGGATCACTTTCGTCGACAATCAGGCGTTCTTCTAGCAAATGAGTGTTATCTCCCACAGTAATAGTGACATAGTCAATGTAAATAGCATCGTCCATGCTAGACCCGAAGGGGCCTGTCATCGTCAGATTATGTATTGTGTCAGGTAATTTCGGGGACTGGTAGAAGACACCTGGGATCACACCCTCTGCAGGGACTTCCGGCTGGCTCTCACCATCAATCATGACAGTGGTGTCATTGAGAAGGAATCCAACCAGTGTGATAGAGGTTCCTATATACCCTGTTGGTAAACAACAAATGTATAATGACGAGTCCTGTATCCGACATACCTTGAAAAATAATAGTCAATCCAGTTGATCCTGTGATAGATCCACCAAGATATATGGCAGATGAAGAGATATTAATTGGCCCCTGGTGGAAATAAGACAGGTGGAAATAAGACAGGTGGGGCGAATCGTTGTCATATAATATGGTTGCCATTGGGGTGTTGTAAGAGGGAGGATATTGAAGCAGAATCCTTTATCCATGGTGGAGGCCCGATTATGACAGATCGTTTCCGGTTCAGTAGACTGCATCGAAGGATTATGACAACCAGATTGAGACAGTCAGCAGTTGCAAACGTCTGACATAGGTGAAACCTGTACAATCATACTTCAAGTATGATTGAACTTCGTGGGCACCAAAGGGTAGTAAACTGCAAACAGGGACAGGATCTATAAGAGTTATCCCAATGGTCATGAGTAACCAGCGTGAAAGACAAGTACCCAAAGGTTGTCCGCATGACGTCTGAAAGTGAGAAAGGGCCTAAAATGTTTTACTATGCAACCCACATAAATCCGATGATCAATCAAACACATTGCGGAGGAAGCTCGACAGAAGTACTACGTTCCAGGTTGCTATGAGGACAGTCGTGGACTGGTGTAGAATATTCATCACTAGTTTGTTCATCAGCGTTGATTATACGCATAGTGATGGTCCAATATTACACCGTGATTAAACGAACGCCTCGCAACAACACATAAATCATATCAAGCTCTGGATCGATCCTGCCATGTTTCGTAGATCTCCTGTTAAAAGATTAACAGCAGTTTTCACCTTCGTGGATCGGAATGATCTTGTGAGCCACCTACACGTGATGCTCGCTGTTGTGCGAGATGGAAGCTCAAACAGGTAAGGGAAGCTCGATGCACTCAGTTCTGGTCCGCTTGAAGTTGTCAACTTGTCTTTGCCAGCTACATCTGTTGGAGAGGGAGCGCGGAGCGCATCAGGGACACGTGGCGTAGCGCCACCGCCGCAGAGGGAAATGTATAAACTATACAGTTTGGGACAGGAATCGGAACCGGGGGCAACTGAAGTATGTCACGTTTTTACTATACCACCACTGATAATGAATACATTAGTCATAGTATCTAACAACATCTTCCCCGCGAGCTGGTGGACTAACATCGTACAACACACAATGCCAATACTTTTGATATCAAAATTTGCGTTCGATTCAACGTGGTTTGCTTCGAGTGACTGTGCGAAATACGAAAGAGTAGATACATTGACACAAGAGCTGAATCATTTTTTCCAATGTCATCGATTATGGCGAGCTGTCGGTGTAAGTAATGTGCAATGTCAATGATCCATGGCCATGGACGATCGGAGGATTTTCTGCCACGGGAGATCCAACTGAGTAAATGCGCTGATTGACTTTCCACTGTCACTCTACTCTACAAGGCCGGGTCATATATTCGCATCTTCGATACTGCCCACATTCCCATCCCACCATCTTTCAGCTCAAGTTTGATTACACCTGTCACGAACAACACGAATGCAATGCACCACACCGCCTGCCGTCTCAAGTCCGCATCCAATTATAAAAACAATCGCAAAGAACCTCAATCCGAGCCTTCGAGGACCTTCTCGCCCTTCCGCGGCCAAAATCGCAACGTAGCGTGGTCTGCAGACCACTGAGCCAAAGTGTCACTAATCGCTGAGTCGGAGCTCCAAGGCGCGTGAAGTGTTGATAGGTAGGGAAAAATTTCGCCATCTAGGATGGAGATGTAAGTGTTTGTCTGGGTGCGTGTTGGCCTTATATCTGTGGCATACGAGTATTTGTAGTCTCCGTTCCTTCCAACGCTTCTTTGGCAAAATCCACCTACCACAATGTTCGTCGTGACACGAATAAGTAGGGCCAAAAATTGAGATGGGGATCGTCCGCTAGTTCAAAATTTGAAGTCGAATTATCCTTGTCGGGGCGTTTACGCATTTTTAACGTTGTCGGTGTGATTTATCTGTGGACGGCCTGTGATCTAACGTTAGGACGATGGTTAAAAAGTGGGCTGGAAGGGGTATCGATTCGATTCAATGGGCAAAAGGGAGGACATGAAAGGGGTGGCGAGCTTTGGGAGGTACCAATCAAGAAGTAATTTAAGAGTGTAATTATACAAGCAGACCAGGGATGTTGCACTGTCGGCACTCCAAGTCCGTTCACGGCGTATTTGCATACAGAAGGGATAGTAAGGTTGGGACTGGCTGAACAAACAGGGCGGACGTAAAGAGGAGAAAATTAATGGGTGACTGGGTACGAACAACGATAGCGTGAGGGGAAGGACTTATGGTGCGAAGGAAATTGGGATTAATTAGATAGTGTCATTGGTTTTAAGAGAATTGGTATTGGTCTTGAGCCGCGGGGCCAGAACTCACGCCTGAATTGTGGAAGGTAAAGCCAGCGCAATTGCAAGTGCCCGTTTCTGGCGAGATCATTCACTTGAAATTTTGAGAGGCCCTATCGACTGGGTGACAAACACAAGCAAACTCACTATCCCCAAGGGGGGTGGGCCCGCGATAGATTAAATGTCGAACCTAACTTAAAAATTAGAAGCCATCAGGTCGTCGATGGTTTGCCGACGTAATATCCATCTTCTCTAGGCTCTACTCTTTCTGCGATTCACTGTGACCGGTCCACTCTCCACGAGTTCCCTCATCAGTGCTCCTCCATTTTGTGTCAAGGCCGATCCTGCTGTGTAGCCTCAATCTGCTGTTGAAGGGCATGTACCAACTCTTCCAACTCTTGGAGTTGTTGGTCGACTACAATGGTATCATCTCTGCTAACATCGTCACTTTGTTGAGATTGTGGTCGTTGAGGATGCAGGGGAGGCTTCCGTTGCACCATTCTTGAGGTCCAATTTGGGGGGAAAGCTTCCGCTACGGATCAATAGGGACAGGCTGTGAATCAGATTTGTCACATACGACTTCGTACCCGATTTACCCCATCAGAGGTGGTCTTCGTTCCAAGGATCATCTCATGATTAGGGTTGGAGCTTCCTACACTTTGCTCAGTCCATGTGTGATCTATATCATACACTTTCATTTGAGGAATATCTTGAGTTGAAGGATGTGTGAGCAGGAAAGGATTGACTTGACACCAATTAGTATTGCGCTTCGTATACCAGAGTTTGATCACCATACTTGTGTTTGATCTTTGGCTGGAGGACCAGAAGAGTCGCTTCTTCTTGCGTGCAAATAAGAGAATAAGAACTACGACCACAGCAAAAAGCACGGATCCAACGACGGCCCCCAAGAGCTTTACGAGAGATATGCTTGATTGGACGGATGGTGTAGAAGTGCTTGTCGGACTTGGACTTGGGTCACTCTCAGCGAGTGATGTAAACGAAGGAACATAGGTTATGTAGTCCAAGTTAAAGGGGGTATCGGCAGACTTGACTGCAATTTTCAATGTGTGTTGTGTTTTGGAAAGGCCATCAATATGATACCAATTGAAGTTTGATGAGTTTGAGTTTCCAGACGTGATGTCGTAGGTCCTTGATGCTGATTCTTCATCTAGGGTGTACAGCACTGTTGATAGAGATCGCGATCCACTGACAAGATTGGCACCAAACACAGATATTGAGCTTCCTGTTACGCATGTTAGAGTTTTTGATGTCCTGATGGATAGAACTTTTTATAGATTACAAACCGTTGAAATGAATTTTAGCTGATGCATCCACTGAAGATGTTTGACGAGTGGTGTTTCCGTAAGGATTACGACCAAAATTGTCGTTGGATCGCATCAGGATGCTTGTATTATGCGTCCAAGCCCCGTCAAAGATAACAGAGGGATCACTTTCATCGACAATTATCTTCCCTCCATTTAGCGGAGTGTCCTCTCCCACTGTAACGACTGCATAGTCAACATATACTTTGAACGCCGAGGAGCTCGAAATTGTCAAATTGTGCATCGTGTCAGACAAGGTCTGGGACCGATAGAGGACATCCACCACCGACAGATTGTCTTCTTTTCCGATGAATTGAATTCCGGGATGTATCTCTCCATCAATTGAAACAGTGGCAACGAAATCTTGAGCTATCAATCCAAAAAGCGTGATGGAAGTCCCTAAACTCATGTGAGAAACATTTGTTCCATGAACTAGCCTTTGTTACATGCCTGAAAAAAATGCAGACATTATGAGTCCATTTGCGTCAGAGGTGTCCGAGGTGACAAGGGTAGCAGATCCGCCATAGTAAATATTGTTGTTAGTAGAAGCCTTAGATCCATAGTTAAAATGAGGCGAGTCATTGTCAAAGATTATGGTGGCCATCGACAGATGTGAGAAAGTAAAATATCAGGATTCAAGATAATCCTTTATAATAGTACCAAATTCGATCATCATTGTGGAGAAGTTTGACAGATCGTTACACAAGCTGATAACCAGATTGAGCAAGAAAAATTTTTCATTGCCAACAGAGGATAATCAGCACGTTGTGGAGAAGCGATGAACAAGACCGGGCGCTGGCCGTTGTGCGCCTAGTAATCATTGCATCGGTCAATAATTAGCTCTCGGCACAGGTTTTATAGCATCGAGACAATTGCAAAAGCCTGAGATAGACACGCTGTTCGTGAGAAACATGGAGCCACAGCTTTAGTAGTGAAATGCGATGAAAGGCTTGAGCCTCTCCAAGAAAATTATCCAGTCCCAGTCATCTCCGAGTTAGTCGGCCTTCAATTAACGAAGTAGCATCTATTCAATCCTTGTTATCTAAATTCATTCATTCCTTGTTATCATTTGATAGGGTGGCAGGTAGTAAGCATCACGTCAGGAGGGTGAAACGAGGATGTAGCTGTGACACAAGCGTGAAAACGGTTAAGTCACACGAAGATAAGTTGGTAGAGTTCACTCGAAAGACTGTTGTAAGTGCTCGAATTTCTCTAGAGTAGTTCTAGTATTCATGGGCCCCTTATATACTGTAACTACGGGATAATCAATAGCCGGAAAATAAGTTGATCGTTACGGAAATAGAACAAGAATTGTAAGTGTAGCAATGAGAGGGGAGTAAGATAAGGTATTTCTAGAACATTAGCCCGTGGCCATCGGAGACCAGCGTCGATGGTCGGGTAGATTGAGTAACGAGAGATTAGCCGTGACGGTGAGTAGAGTCGTCAGAGCCGTTGGAGCCGAAGGCGGGTCACGATTCCGTCACAGTAGCTGAGACCGAAAAATTTGTATGAGAGCACCTGACCTCGGCTCAAGCTTGGGAACGCCAAGACAATTCAAGAGAACTGAGCACTTGATGTAGAGAATTGTAACTTGGGTCTCGTCTCCTCTTTACCCTCCAAATCTCCACCTGCTGCGAGCAACAAAACTATCCCAGGCTTCTTCGCTATCCTTCGGCACCTGCATACTTGATTTTTCGCTGACTTCTCCGACACGACACTCTGGGAAATTCGGGAGAAGCACCTGCTATAAATAAGTCATGCGGATAACATAACTAACTTGAACTTAAGGTTAAGGATAGGAGGGAAACGAAGCCAGAACTATTTCTTAATCATCGTAATCAGTAGTGCAAGGTAAAAACCTAGTATTTATGATTCCGGGAGCTCAAGTCTCCATGTCTTACGATCGATAGCTGGATAAATCTTTTTCCTCCTGCTCTTCAACGGCTCTCCAAGTCATTCCGTCGGATATGCGTCAGGTGCTTCTCTCTCCCACCCTGTTGAATAGACTTATATATAAGTGACTTGTCCAACTGGCTTGCTATCTTCGCTCTATCCCTTCGAATCAGCATGTCCGGATCCGTTTTGATACCTCTTTCATATGTAGTCCTCTCTGTTTTAGCTAGCCTTCTTATCAAATGGTGGAACGCTACATCGTCCAGGCCACCTTTTCCTCCAGGACCAACACCCAGACTTATCGCTGGGAATTATGGAGAGCTTCCCACTGCAGTCCCTTGGTTGAAGTATACCGAGTGGGCTAAACAATACGGTCATTGTCCAATCATTCAATACTGAAGCTTATCTCATCGCTCTGAACCATAAACAGGAAGCCTTGTACATCTCAGGGCATATACTGACCATATTGTCGTCGTCAATACTGTGAAAGATGGAATTGAAATGTTTGAGAAGCGTTCTCGGATCTATTCCGATCGCCCAATATTTACCATGGTGAACCTGTATGTATCTTCTATCATAGAACTTGCCAGTCCCTGAAAGTCTTCCTCATGAACAGTATGGGATGGGATTTCAATGCCGCTTTTATCAGATACGGTGACAAATGGCGTAGTCATAGAAGGCTTTACCAGCAAACTCTCAACAAGGTGGCGGTCCAGCAAACTCAGGAGCCAACGCAAACGCTTAAAGTGCACGAGTATCTTGGGCGACTACTGGTAGAACCCAGTGACTTTCTAGACCACTTTCGAAAGTAAGTCTGCCCTCCACGTGTATCTTTCATTTTCTCATCCTGTCGACAGAGTTACCGTATCAATTATAATGGCAACTGTGTATGATAACACAATGTCACAGAATAAGATCGACAGATTTGCCCATATTTCTTTGGAAACAGTGGACAAACTTTCGGACGCCATCTTCCCTGGTGCATTTGCTGTGGATTCACTTCCCTTCCTTAGATTTATACCTTCCTGGTTCCCCGGAACCGGTTTTAAGAAGTATGCGGCTGAGTGTAAAGCCATGACAGATGAAATGCAAAATGTACCACTAAACTACGTCAAGGAAAAGTTGGTATGTCTGCAGACAAATTGCCTTCTGATCCTTGTATTGATAAAAGATCGGAGGGTTCGGGTCTTCAAGTCTCCGGCCTGGTGGCAACTTTGTTGGAGCGTAAGAATGATTCAAATGGAGTGTTCCACGATGAATCGGTTATAAGAGGTGTTGCTGCCACTATATTTGCAGGTGATTCCGAAGCGAGAAACCTTATTTTATGTTTTGACTCCAATCATTTAGGTGGTGCTGATACAGTCTGTGATCTCATAGGTTATCATATCGACCACTGATATTGAGCGTAGTCTGTATCTGCTCTCTCGACTTTTATGTATGCCATGGTGGTCAACGTTGAGGCACAGAAAAAGGCACAAAAAGAGATCGATACCGTGATTGGCACAACCCGATTGCCAGAATTTAGCGATCGGCCAAATTTGCCATATGTGGAGGCCATCTTTCGAGAAATCATGAGGTGGCATCCTGTTCTGCCATTGGGTGTCTCACATGCTACCAGTGAAGATGATATCTACAATGGTTACTTCATTCCAAAAGGTCTTTTGAATCATCTTATCTGTGCGGACAATCTCTCATTCAATTCTAGGAACCACCGTTATATCGAACATATGGTTCGTAGGATATTGTAAGGTGCGACATTCATTATGACTAACATATTTGCGCTTCTTGTTAGGGCAATGACCCATGATGAAACACAATACCCTCAACCTGAGTTATTCTTACCGGAGAGATTTTTCGATGAAGATGGGAAGCTAAACAACGACGACAATGTTTTGACATTTGGTTTTGGCAGGCGGTAAGTATATAGGTCATTAGCTTGCTCTTTCATCTTGCAGACTGTCAGACAAGGATCTGCCCTGGCCGCCATATGGCAAGTTCAACGGTAAAAATGTGGCCTTCAACATTACATATAGTATAATTACTGACATTTCTATGCACAGGTCTGGCTAGTCATTGCCTCGACTCTTGCTACCTTCAACGTTCGAAAGGCAAAGGACAACGAAGGGAATGAGATACCCGTTCAAGGAGACTACTCTGATGGTCTTGTTAGGTAAAGTATGGCTGTGTTGTGGAGAGCAAAGTCAACTGACTTTCTTTCTTTTCTAGCCATAAACACCCGTTCCCTTGCTCTATTACACCGCGCTCTGAGAGGGCTCAGAAACTGATCCTTGATGCGCAGGCAGCCCAGTCTCTTCAAGATTAAATGACAAGATGACCTATAAATAATATGTATTGATCTGTACTTGTAAACTTCATATTTTATAAGATTGAATCTAGTTGGAGGGGTCTTTTGAAGCTTTGTCTGTGAATATAACTCTTTGTCTTCAGATAGATGTTTTTTGGGTTCTTGGTCTTTCATGATATGTCTGATATCTTTTGCTTTGAAGACTTAGACTATGCTTATTCCACTGCTTAATGGAATCAATAGTAGTATATGTTTGATGTATGAGAATTAAGTACACATTGTCAAAAGGCAATTTCATTGTAATGATGAACTATGTACTTGTTAATAAAGAACTGGTGAAACGCATCTAGACTGTCATTCAGCATTAATACCTTGGGCTGTCAGGGACTCCTCATCTCACTTCTTCTCCAGCCACCTTTGCTATGACTTTCCTTCATAGTCCTGCTCTAGCCCTATTGATTGGTGATGACCTCCAAAAGTGTTTCAGTAATGTTATGATTACAGATACTAAATCTGAATATGTGTCAGGCATGCTAAGTTACAAGGAGTCTGGGCAGGGTCCCAGAAAATGTGCCAAGAGGTGTTTAATGCAGATAAATGAATGGAAACAAGTGTGGCAGAGTGTGCAGCAACAGAAAGGTGCAGCAACACAGATAGTAGGTGTCAGAAATGGGTAATTTGATATTTTTGCAGTGAGTTTTGTGTAAAAGTTGCTTAGCATATCCAAGTGTGGATGCCTTGCTATATTTGCAAAGACATGTAAAGTACTGAAAGTGCCAACAATGGTGACATAATGCAGAAGTCAAAAGAGATGGCAAGGGAAGTGGCAACCCATTTCATGTTGATTTCTTCACTCCTTGGCCTTGCTCTCAACCCTCTAGACTTCTGCCTACTTGGTTGGAGGATAGCACAGGCTATACTCCTTTGATTTACTCAGCCCAATGCCAAACTTCCTCAGATGTCAAATTGGTCTGAGTTTCAAAAGAGGGAGTTTTTCCAGCCCTCAAGCCATTATTTACTCCCTCTTTTCAGACTCAGCTGCACATGTTACCCAGGCATGTGACCTTAGCAGGTGATATAGACATGTGATGCAGACATGTGACCCAAACAGGTGATCTGAATATGTGACCATTACATGTGACTTATATATCATGTGACTTACTTTTTATTTTCTTTGAGCATTTGGCAGAGTGAATCCTTAGACTTGTTCTCTTTGGATTTCCCTCTACTAGGTATGCAGCTATTATTAATTACTTATACATACACTAATACACTCTTTGGATTTTCTTCTGCCAGCTGTGTGATTGAGCCATAGCTTCCAAAGGTCATTCTTACACTAAGGAAATGTGGTAAGCACACAGCAAGAACAAGTCTTGGTGACTCATAGTTTAGGATGCACTAAAAGAGATCTGAAATGTAGGGTGATAAAAGGAAACTCAATTCAATGATGCTACTAACAGAAAAAGTAAGTATTTATACTAAAAAGAGTTTGCCATTGCCATTGTACTAAGCAGTGCTAAAAGGCAGTGAACTAGTAAGAATGTAAGTAAACACTACAAATTAAACTATTTAATGTAAAGTCTGCAATCAAGCTGTCCATACCACATCAGCAAGCATTACTAAGTAATGTCAAGTGCCAAGGTGAAACACCAAGCTGTCTGTCATGGAGAATCTTCATCATTCTATACTGCTAAGTGCTGCTGTTGCTAAAGAACATCAGTTCTTATTATTTTGATGCTATTTATCACTTGTCAATCTATTCATCACTACTGCTATCTGTAGAGAAATACGGAAGTCCTCAGTCACTCCAATAGATGTGGTCGACTGAGTATATTAATACCTGTAGAGAAATACGGAAGTCTACAGGAGATTGTTTAGTTATAAGTAAAGTAACTAGAATATGAATTCGCTCACCCTCAGTCACTCCAATAGATGTGGTCGACTGAGGGTGGCCTTGCGTATCGTATGTCTATCTAGGAAAATAATTTAAGGTTTGATTGCCAGTGTCGATCGCCACCCAGTGGCTGATTTATACTGTTAAAGGTAAAAGTACATAGCTTGGTGGCACACAGACACTCCATACAAGTCATCCCTTAACACTATCATTGATGGAAGGAGTTTGTTGCTGTGCAAGACTGTCAGATGCTACCTAGAATAGTTTAATCACTCCTGCCAAGGTGACTTTCCTTTCCATGACCTCTATCTGTTACCCATCTAAGTGTCATACCACATAGTTGGTATGCCTAGCCCTAATGGAGGCTTATCATTGGTCCCAGTTTTAGCTCTCAAACTGCACCGGTTCTCTGTCTATAATTTATACAAGTGTCAACTCCTCTAGCACTGTGTCATAACTCCTCTTCAGAAGCCTTTCTCAGAACCCCTCACCACCTCTGGTAACCACTCCAGAACTCTTACATAGCTCCCCCACCAGTTTTGATGGGTACTAACCTTTCCACTACCCTCTTTTCAGATTACACCTACTATCATGTGCAGGATCTAGGTGGACACTCAGCCATCAAGCATTATGCTACTTGCCACAGTTACCCAAGCAGTGCTCAGCTATTACCTGGCCATCATGCATCATGCCACATGTTAGATGCCCAGATCTTTGTCAATTCTGTGGGCAACCCACACAATCTTCTTGAATGCAGCTGTCCACTTGCCCCACCACTATTTTATAGAGTCTCCCAAACCACCTTAGACACCTGGACTTCCTATCAATAGTATAGTGGCTCAAAAAACTGTTTCAATGTTTTATACTTTTTGAAAGATGATATTAGCATGAAGAATTGGAAGTACCTAAAATTCTAGTTAAATCATGTAAAGTACTATGGCATTGTAGCTACAAATTGCATCTAGACTTATGCAATTTAAATCAAAACTGACAGAGTAATGGCCATTTTTAAAGTATTTACTCATTGAAACATTTTTTTGCATCTTTTTAACTTTGCAGGTTCATGTCACAACCCACTTACTCCGGACCTCCTGATGTCACAAATGTCACAACTGTCACATTTCCCCTACTCTGGACCTTTCCACATCATCTCCTGCCTACTCCAGACCTTGCAACATTATTCTCTGCCTACTTCAGGTCCCCTGACATGTCCTGACCCCTTTGAACCTCCTCCAGGACCCCTCTGCCACCTTTATAGACCATTGTCACATCTCTCAGTTCATTTGGCACTATTCACATCATCTATTAAGCATCAGGACCAATGCAGATCACAATGTTTGCATAATCTATTAGGTATACAATTGTTTATCTGCTCCACTACTCTCTATAGAGTCCCAGACTTTATTATAGATACCCAGAACTAGTGCTGGGAGTATATAAGACTATAGGTAGCTCAGATGTACCTTAGTTTTGATATTGAACAACTGTTACTGTAATTTCTTATTTCTTTCATACTTGCCATTTCTGCCTCTCTTCATACTTGCCCCTGTAACTACTTATCTAGCATGCACTACTTTAACTGGCACACACTATATTAACTGGCATGCACTACGCTACTTATCAAAGCTCTGGCCTGATCAAGAAATCCCATCCTTGACTTGACCTTTACCCAACTCCAATTTCTGAACCCCAGGACAAGTTGTTTAACTTCAGACTTGCCCATTTTGACTTTTCCACACTTTGAAACACCTTCTAGAGTTATTGACACTCTGAGCACACATAGTTCAGCACTTGAATCTGCCTTGTAAGGGCATTGCTTCTTGGAAAAGGCCCCTGAGTCAGTGGAACCTGACAGTTTATCCCTATTTTAGTCAGAGATAAAAAGTAAGTTGTATGTGGGAATATCAACAGAGTCATGTGATTATGCTTAATTATATTTGGGAGTGGTTCAAGTTGGTTGAACTACATCTTGACCTTCAACTACAACCTGTACTTTAGTCTCAATATTGTGTTAACTTTGATTGTGTTTCCTCTTTGTGCTTGCTATTTTTGTCTCTCTCATGCTTGTCCTCAGTTTAATCTTGTTTGGCATGCACTCTATGCTTCCCATTTACTCCAGTCTCATCAAGGAATCTTCTCCTTAACTTTATCCTTGCTCCAAGTCAACCTTTATTAACTCCAGAGCAGGCCACTAACTTCAGAACTTGCTTGTTTCACTGTTTTGCACCCTGAATAAC
This sequence comes from Termitomyces sp. T70a, assembly GCA_017657195.1. Taxonomy (NCBI): domain Eukaryota; kingdom Fungi; phylum Basidiomycota; class Agaricomycetes; order Agaricales; family Lyophyllaceae; genus Termitomyces; species Termitomyces sp. T70a. The sequence goes on along the minus strand of JAGGAT010000766.1, from coordinate 3,941 downwards.
ATCTTAGAGCACTAGATGCTTCAGTACACATAGTCCAGCACTTAAGTCTGCCTTGTAAGGATATTGCTTCTTGGAAAAACTCCCTGGGTCAGCAGAACCTGACACAAAAATGCTAAAGTATTCCACTTTTGTGGTGTGGAATGAGCATTTTTCAAGTTTGGCATTGTCATAACCTGCATGCCCCAGCATTCCTCCTCCAGAATCTGACATCTCCACTATCCTGGGCTCCCCCAACACCCACCCCCCATGCCTTTCCATATGCTCCACCCACAGCACACTGCCATCATGCACTTCCCCAAACCATCACACATCATCCTGGGCTATCACACACTTTTCCAAGCCATCACACATCATCCTGGGCTATCACACACTTTTCCAAGCTATTACGCATTATCCTGGGCATCACACATCACCCTGAACTATTATGAGGACCTTCCAGTCCACATGTGGATCACTCAAACCCTACACAGACTGCTTGGCTATTATGCATCATGCCAATTGCTGAATGCTTGAACTGCTATTGATTTTGTGGCTCACCCACATGATCTCCTCAATACAGCTGCTCTCTGCTCTGCTGCCACCCATAAAATTCTGGAGTTTGCCTCAAAATTCTTCTTAGACCACACTCCTCCTACCCATAGTATATAAAGACCATAGGTAGTTCTCATGTATCTTAGTCTTGATATTAACAATAACAACCAGTGTCTCTGTCTGCTAAACCTTTTGTCTGATTTTTTCTTTGTGCTTGTTTAGTCTCCTTTGTGCTTGCCTTGACTTATTTTCTAGCATGCACCTTATTGATTGGCATGTACTAAACTTTAACACTCCAATTTTGTCTCATCGCCAGAGCTCCTCCATCAACTCAACTCCCAGCCCCCAGCTCAAACCCAGAGCAAGTCTTGTAACCCCAGAACTTACTCTCTCTGCTGTCTCGTACCCCAGAACACCTCCCAGAGCTCTTGATGCTGCGTCTATATAGTTCAGCACTTGCTTGCACCTTGTAAGATTGTTGCTTACTAGGAAAGGCCCCTGGGTCAGCAGAACCTGACAGGCATGTAAGTTGTATTTCCAAAATCATTTTAAGATATGTCAGACATGCTTCAAGTGTTCTTCCAGTAAGTTCATGTAGATGAAGATGTGATCCAGATATATGATGATGAAAACATCACTTATGTTGTAGAAAATGTCATTTATAAAGTATTAAAAGGTGGCCAGAGAGTTAGTCATCCCAAAGAGCATTTCAAGGTATTTAAATAGACCATACCATGTGCAGAATGCAGTTTTCCATTTATGTCCTGAGGCTATGCAAACATTGTTATAGCTAGAGCAGAGATCAATTTTAGTATATACTTTGGCACTTTGAAGGTGATCAACCAGATCTCCAATAAGCAGAAATAGGTAGCAGTTCTTCTTAGTAACCTTGTTGAACTCATGGTAATTGACACATAAGTAGAGAGAGCTGTCCTTTTTCTTGGCAAATAGTACTGGAGCTCTAGCAGTGAAAATCAATAGTCAGATGAATTCCTTTCTAAACATTTTGTTGATGTAGTCTTTGAGTATGCAGAGCTCAACTTCAAACATATTGTAAATTTTGTGAAAGGGTGGAGCCATTCTACAAGATTAATTTGGTGGTCATATGGCCAGTATGGAGGAAGCTCTTTGGCACTTTCTTTGAAGAATATATCAGCAAACTTGTGGTATTCCAAAGAAACTATGTAATGGTAGTTATAGTGTGTAGAGCTTAGATATTTACACTGCACAGAATCAGATCAGTCTCAGTCTATTGACTATATAACTTGCTTGTATAGGCCACTGCAAGCATGGTGTAACCAAGATCTGCTAGTCATTAGTTATGTTATTTTGTATTCTCTAATTTGACAATTTTGATTAAACTAGACAAATGAAATATATATTTACATTTTTCATTATACATGTCTCTGTGACCTCTAAAATTCAATTGAGTGCAAACCGCTCCTATCCAGGGTTATTTTGGACCCTCCTGTATGGCCTGTTCTGCCAAAAAAACATCATCCTCAGTTTTTTCAATTTCAAGATGTAGCATCATGACTTCTTTGTTTTCATTCATCAGCCCTCTCAGCATTGTGTGGTGAGCAGCATAGAAATGCTGCGTTGTCCTTGTTTAAGCATAAATTTATAAGAATAAAAGTAATAAAAGAAAACTTACAAAAAAAACAAGCGATGCACACTGCTTTGTATGAAGTCAATCCCATATCTCTCCACCACAACTCTTGTGCATAGTTTGGCAATTTTGTTGGCTAATTCTGCTGCTGCATTTTCATCTGATGATGTGGTGTCTGTGCAATGAATAAAAGGGATTTGTCAGTTTGCATGGCCTGTCAATCTCAGCATGAGCAATGTCCCATGGCTCAGGCATGGAGGGCATATTGCATGAGCAGAGAGCAGGAATGGGATATGACATGGGTGCTGAAACAGTTAGATTGAGGGCTGGAGAATCAATCAGTGCATGGTCCAGGTTTTTGTCTCAATGGGGAAGGGTGGAGGCATCAACTCCACAGCAGGATGAGGGGAAGCGCTAAGCTTCACCCAAGTCAGTAGAGGAAAGGCCAAAGCCTTAGCATGGTAAGAGAAAGTGTCAAGTGTCCCTGGAGCCATACATTGGAGAAGTGCCTGCCCTGCTCTTTAAGCAAACATGCAGGTCCTCAAATGCAATGCCCTTGAGCATGGATCCCTTGGATTTCCATATCATCTCCCTGAAACCTGCACAACTGTCCCTGACTGAGGAGTTGCAGAGGTCTAATAAGAAGTTGCACCAGCACTTGTAGGAGGCCTAGGCCTAGGGATGCTAGGTCTTCAAATAGCTGCAATCCATGTACAAAGACCTTCAGCAAGAATGGTGTGCACAAGAGGCAATGCAGGGAGAATGGGACATGGCAATTTGTGACAAGAATAGGGCACTGGAGTATAGGAACACTGTGGTAGTGCTTTGGCTCTCAAGGACAAGGTGGTCAGCCTACAGGCATGGCTGGAGCAGGGAGGCAGTCAAGGATCAGATGGTGTGGCACTAAGGGCTTTGGAGGTGGAAAAAATCCAGCAGGTGGTCCAGAAGATGGAGATTGCACAGTTGCAGCACATATGGAGGAGGAATTGGCTGTTGAATGCATTGATGTCAGCATGGGAGGAGGTGATGCATAAGTGGCCCTATTTAGCATACTACCTCTTCTAATCCATCTTCATATCCAGAGGGGGTGCATGAGCACTGCCTGTTGTTGGACAGCGGCTCTTTGGCACTTGCCCTTATTCAGCAGGCTTTGCCCCTGAGTTTTTCATTGGAGTTTACACAAGAGATGAACCAGTTAGGAGATCTGTTGGTGGTGCATCGCTGCAGGAATGCAGTGATGCCAGGAACTTGGATGGAGATAGGGGTAGATGCAGATGAGCCCTGTAAGGGCGACCTTTGGAAGCTATGGCTCAGTCACACAGCTGGCAAAGAGAGATCCAAAATGTATTAATGTATGTATAAGTAATAGAAGTAAGTAATAACAACTACACACCTGGCAAAGGGAGATCCAAAGAGAATAAGTCTAAGGATTCACCTTGTCAGGCGCTCAGAAAATAAAAGTAAATCACATGATATATAAGTCACATGTGAGGATCACATGTTCAAATCACCTGCTTGTAGTCACATGTCTGGATTCCAGGTCTAGGTCACATGCTGAGGTCACATGTGCAGCTGAGTTTGAAAAGAGGGAGTAAATGATGGCAAGTTGGTCAAAAATACTCCCTCTTTTCAAACTCAGCTCAAGTTGACGCTTGAGAGAGTTTGGCCTCAGACCAAGTAAATCCCAGAGGTGTGGCCTATGCTATCCCTCAAACCAAGTAGGTAGAGGACTGGAGGGTTGAGAGCAAGGTTGAGAAGTGTTCAGAGAGTAGAGGACCAGGCTGAGGAGTGAAAAAGTAGC